>WEKY01027038.1:0-31505 GCA_013390045.1 Picathartes gymnocephalus | reverse complement strand
CTCAGTCTTTCTCTTCTTTTGAGACTATGGGTTTTCTGGGCTGGTGGGCCATGAGTCAGCAGTTACAATCTCCTGCTGAGGCAATTACCTTTTGCCCAGTAGAAGCTGATTCAGCATGGCTGACACCCAGAAAATAGTCCCACCTCTATCCTATCTCCCCTCCTGCTGGGGGCGGGGGCTTAACTTACAGTCCACGTTCCAGGTATCTACTGAGGTGTATCCGAGGGGGCTTCGGTGGTCGTTTGTGGCCACAGATGTCCTCTGTCTCATAACTTCGGTGATATTTGTTTGACCAGTGAAAGGTGTAGGAGCAGTTGCTTCTTCACACAGTTTGACACAATTGGAATTTTTGTCTGGATGTGTTCACCAGGATGTGCTATCCAGATCTTGCCTACGACAAGGCCTGGAGTAACCTCCATTCTGTGTCTCCCTTCTGCACTTATCTCATGGCAAAATTCTTCTGTGGCTTTAACAGTGTTTGAGACAGACAACAGATGCTGTAAAATTTTATTCAGTGGATATTTGCTAACTCAAAACACCAGATAACTGATATTAGTGCCTTACAACATCAGTCACTTCCATGCTAAGCTTTCTAGATGTGAAACTCTATTGGGTAATAGAGAATTAAGAAGAAAAAAAGAAACAACTACATAATAGGAAATTTATGATAGATTAAAAAAATATAATATAGAGATTGTAAATTGCATATTAAAAGAACTATTAATTGCATCCATTGCAATAACTCAGCAGAAGTATTTTGTTTCTGCTAGTTCCACTAGAATAACTGATCAGTTCTGGGTTTGCGTTTTATGTGCAGTGGAAAACTGCAATGTTTTTAGAACACCTGCTTTTGGATTCCAGGAAGAATGACTATCTGAGCTATAATGCTTTCCTGTGTAATGCAACCCCAACCAATTTACTTTCTAAAAGTAGTTTGATTTTTCCCTTACTGTAGTGCTATCAGATAGCAACATGCTCTCTGGGGATTCCATTCATGCTGAGATTGCACCAAACAGTGATTGCACTGCTGAATCAGTCTGTAATCAATCTTGCATCCTACAGATCTCCTTTAGTATTTTTCTCTTTGATCACCATCTAATGGGAAACATAACACATTTAAGAATAATGAAACTTCAATCTAATTGTATCTTTGCTGGAGAGTCTCTAGGCATCCTTTTGCAGCCTCTAATGAAAAGACTCTAACAGTCAATGTTTAGCCACATGGTCTATAGGAAGGATATACAATTAGTAAGTTTTCTCCCAAGTGTGAGTATATGTTCACTGTCAATAAGTTATTTGACATTTTTCTAGTCTTTGTGCATTCATTTCTCTTGTTTCTACAAGAGAATATTCACAATTTGTAATTAATAGTATTTTATTCTGTCTTATATAAGCGGAACGTGTATTGTTCTTTTGCATTGTTTTGTGCTTTGGTATTGTTCAACGAATGCATTAACAAATTTTTTTTTCAGAGCATATTCATTGTATAATGAAAGTGAAAGATAATTCCAAAAAGCATTTATACATCTCTAAGTCATAATAATCTTTGAATGAACCATATATGTTTTGATTCCTGTTGTTTGTTATTGTTGATACATTTCCTACTTTGGCAAAGAGTATTAGATGATTTTAAAAAATGACCGATAAAGTAGGTAGTTAAAAGTGTGTCAAAATCTGTTATTAATTCTGATTCCTTTTACTGTAAAAGTCATAAATGACCTATGAATTTCCAAACTAACCATATGATATTCAGTTCAGTGACAACATATGCACCATAGCATAAGGCAAAATAACCAAACTTTAATCAATATTCTGTTAATTTTCCAGTAATGGTTATATTTTATTGTCAATTTATGGTAAAGAAGAAATAAAATTTAAAAGAGACTATATAAAAAGTTGTTGCTCTTTTTCTCTTGGCTGAAAATGCAGTATGCCTGTGTTCAAAGTAGACAGTTCTCAATGCCTTTGGGTTTTTTTAGTGTTTTGCTGTTGTTGCAATATGTCTTTGAGAGGCTACTTGTTACGATTTACAATAACAACACTGTTATTGTTTTTATGTCCCATCAGTTTTTGCTTCTTCTTTCTGATATTGACTGCTCCCAAACCTGATATTTTTCTTATTTCTGATAGTTCAGAAAGTACATATCACAGATGGTAAAATGTCAGGAAACATATCCACATTTATAGTCTTCTTAATGGAAAACATACGAAGACAAAACTTTTAAGGTGAGTGAAAAAGCAAATTCTCTTTTTCATGCTTGATGTCTGCAGTTGTGGGGAAAACATTTCCCTTCAAAGCCAACATTTCCAATGAACCTTTGAGATATCTGACTCACTTTTCTAGCAGTTTTCTGAGGTTTAATTTTACTCTGTACAAACCTCCAGAGCTAGTCTGTCTATGGATGCTTGAGGACATTTTGCCTCTGAAAAATTTGAGCACAGCACTAAAAATATTGAGCTCTTCTCTGCTCTAAAACACGTAAATGTAGTTTTGTTGATTTTACAAGTAGAAGATCTCAGAATAAATTGCTGAAATTATTAATAAAGAAAACATTTTACATGTTTCAGACTTGAAAGAAATACCATCTGTACCAGTAAATCGCTTTCCATGAGGTTTTATCAACTTTGCATAGGCACTTGAGACAGTCTATTTCAAACATTCTAAGAAAATGACTTCAAGTTGACTACTAGAAGTTGCAGTAATGGTGCATTTTTTTTGGCATGCATTTGTTTGGAAAATTTTAAATCTGAAATATTTGTCTGTGAAAATTAGCACAGACTAATAAAGCACAAATGTATATATATAGATATGAATGTGAACATACATTTGTATTTATATATATATATGTATACACACATATGCTTTTTCCCTTTCTCTTGCTTGGTAAACATGACTGATCTTTTTACAAGTAACTCATAGAATCCTAGAACGATTTGGGTTGGAAGGGACCTTAAAAATCATTTAGTTCCAACCACCCTGCTGTGGGCAGGGACATCTTTCACTAGACTGGGCTTCTTAAAGACCCATCCAGCCTGTCCTCAAACATTTCCAGGGATGGGGCACACAAAACTTCTCTGGGAAACCTGTTGCAGTGTCATATCACCCTCATTGTAAAATTTTTCATCATCTGTCCAATCTAAATCTACCCTCTTTCTTTTTTAAAACTGTTGACCCTTGACTTGACACCACAGGCCCTACAAAAATATCTCTACATTTTCCTTCAAACCCCCCTCACTTATGGAGAGTCCTCTACAAGGTTTCCAAGGAGACTTTTCTTATCCAAATGGAAGAATGTAAATGCTTTCAGCCTTTTATTTACAATTCCCTATATCCACTCCCACACCACAAATATGTATCTTCCTGACATTTCCAATTTTTAATACCTTCATCATCTTCCCTCTGCCACTGATTAGTGTACATCAGTTCCTGTGATATGGATGACCTTGACCAGTTTACAGACAGCACCCACTCTCGCTCTCCTCAACAACACAAGGATACAAAAGCTCATGGCTCAAGAAAAAGACAAGGAGATGGTTTACTATTTACTATTACAGACAAAGGCAAATTAAGGTAGATTTTGACACTAAGACACAACCCCAAATTTAAAACAATAAATTTCCTTGCCCTGTTTACCCAGCCTTAACTTCATTTTAACCATGTCTAACACTCCTCTTGTCATTTGCTCCTGGAATAGAGTAGTCTGATCAGTTCTCTGCTCTATTTCTGAGTAATGTTCACATAGCAGTGATATAAGTGAATGCAGACCACTTGTAAGATGACCTTATTCTCTGGATCAAGACTAAAATATGTACTGAAAATTTTATTTTTGCAGATCAATATGTAGTTTAGGAAGAGTGCTATTTTCTTCTTAATATCTATAATTAATCTACATATGATATATATTGTATGAACCTTAATATTCTAAATAAATACTAATGGGACAGCACTGAATTCAGAGATTTTATTCTGCTTCTTTTCTAGCTAAATATCTAATTGAAATGCTATACTACGCTTCAATAATATCCTCTCGTGTCCTCCTCCACATCTTACTTCAGAAACTGTGCTGAATTTTTTCTCCAAGAGTTGTGCCACGGAGTATTTCCCTATTGCAGGATATTCTTTTTGATAGCTCTGAATATGTTTTATATTGCTTAAGTAAGGGATTAAAACTTTTCTGCTGCATTAGTAGTAAGGAATACTTGGGGGTTTTCTTGTTGGTTTTTTGTTGTTGTTGTTTTGTTTGTTTGTTGGTTGGTTGGTTTTGGGGATTATTTTTTTTTGTTTGTTTTGGTTTTGTTTTGGTTATTTTTCCTGGGCATATTTTTTGGGAAAAAGAATTTTAAAAGCCCCCACAAAATCTACTATTTTTAATAAACCCATTATCAGTCAGTTTCTTTGGCTCTTTTAAAATTAAGATATTATTGCATTTTCCCTCATATTGTAACATAAGGGAAATGTACTAATATCATTAATACTCTGTAATGCAATCTGTAATTTTTATATACTGCACTCCTTTAGATCAGTTATATTAACTTCTAGTTTATAACACATTTTTCACAGGGTTTTTTTACGTCTTGTTATCTAAAAATTTCAGTCATATTCTTAAATACAGAAAAGAAACCCCCCCGCCCCCCATCAGAAACTACAAAGAGGGTATTTCTTTTTCAGCTTAAACAAATGGATGAATTCATGCCTTTGAAAGCAATTTTTCTTTCTCTCTGTGTCCCTTAGTGAATTATCCGAATCTCTTACTTAATTGAAACCATTCAGATGCACTGTTACACTTCCATCTGAATCAGTATAATTGAATGCTACAAAAGATTGCTCTATGATGAAACCATTTCTTTTATTACTGTAACACATTTAACATTTCAATGCAACCAAAATATCTCATTTACTATATGCCTGAGCACTGGAAAGGTTGGGGTTTTTTAGCCTGTTTTTGTTTTTCCTACTTATAGCAAAGCTGGGGAGGAAAAGGTTTAGAGTCTTTTCAAGGTATTAATGTTACCAATTCGTGGTGCAAACATGGAATAATTTCAAAGAGAAAAATAAAACAAACCTAAATATGGCTGTCTGTCTTGCTTTTTGCAGATCAATTGGCAGAATAACACATGCCTTGTTTCTGGAAATTACATAAAAGGATTGCTCTTCCAGTTAGGCGCAATTTCCTCATTGTTTCAATTTATCATGAAATCTTATTATAAAAATCAGTGTTCTTCTTGGAGTTATTAATCTGCAGAGTAATCACAATCTTTGAACCTGACAAAGGACCTCACAGGGGACACAGAAGCCAATATTTCTCCTGATTACAGCTGCTTGATTTCTTTCATTTTCTTTCACAATAATTGCGTCCATTTCTGTTAGGAGAGTAAACCATGAAATGTTTTAAACTCCAATTAACAGGAAGATTATTAGTGAATTCTTCAGGAAGACCATAATTCAGTAATGTTATACTGTATATTGAAGAAAATATACAGTGCACTATGAAAATATAAAAAAGCACTATGATTTTTCTGATCTGAGACCTGATATCATTGTAATACTCGTTACGTGTTAAATTAGACACAAACTTAGAAACTGAGAATTGGAAGTCCATGAAAAGAGCAGCTTTATATACTATATATTTAATTCTAGAAACATTTCATTCTAAAAATAAAATATAGGAATTCATCCACCAAAAGAATTATGTAGGATCTTATTTTCTGGAAATTCAGGACAGGCTTCTTCTTTTATTTTACTTTTGTAGTCTACATTGGTTTTGTTTGATTTTTGTTTATTTTTTTGTTTTGAGTTTTTTTGCATTCAAATAAGTCCTTTTTCTTTATAAATTGAGTATTACAAAATAACATTCTGGATTCATGTTTTTTGAAAAAGGAGATGAAGTTTTTTTTTTTTCTTGATTTTATTTCTTGAGTTTGCTATTAGTAGTGTGATCAAACCATAATTCCCTTGCAGTGAGAAGGAGTAAAAGTCTGAAAAGGACAAAATGGTACTTAGATCTGTTACATAATTTATGACAATTTTTTGATGATTTGACTGTTTCAGTTAAAAACTATGTCCAATAGAAGATTAAAAAAAAAATGAAGTATTAAAGGTCAGTGAAATATGTTTAAACACATCACAGAAACAAGGCATGAAAGAATTCTCAAAGTCTAATTATAGTTAAAATCACATGACAAAGTTATGGTAAGGAATTCTTTTCTCAGCAATACTCATCTTGAGCTAGTATGCATCTACAAATAAAATCATATTCACAGGATGTTGAGGAATATAATTTTGTCAGGATGAGACTCTGAATCTTTTGCTTTTTGATTTTCTTAAACAAAGAAGCCCTCCAAAAACGCATGGTAAAACGATTTCAGCAGTTTTTCTTTCTTAAAAGACAACTTGTAGGAATAGAACTGATAAACACAGTTCACTGGGTTTTTTAGTCCAAAATCCTAACAGGTGGCAGTACTTTGGGGTCTTTTTTCAGAAGCTGTTTTAACAGTTCTAGTATTTAGCAACAGATTAGAAGGCAAAGCATAAGTATAATAAGCACTTCATTTTGGTGTTTCAGTATTTGTCTTCATGAACATGAAGAATTTTGTAAGAAGTTTTTGTTTTACTGAAATTGTTGATGACTAGCAGGTGCCAGTATTGAGTCTTTATACACTAATTTTGTAAACTAACTAATAATGTGCAATAAATTAAGGTAACTTCTGAGCTAGCAGCTGGAGATTTAACTACTTGAGAAGTTCATAAACTTGATGTAGCTTGAAGGTTGATCATAAAGGGGTTTTTTTTTATCTTTATGTAGCCACCAAGTAAGAACAGATAAAAATATTGTTAATTTGTGGGATGAGTTGCTCAGTCATGTTGCTTCTTTTGTAATTTTAACATCTAGACCATTAGCCTGAAAGTACTATGAGTTTACAGCTATGAAAAACTTTCCAGAAAAATTTCCATATAGTTCAATTTGTAGTCTTTCTCTTATACACAAATATTTATTTTACTTTTTGCAGTCCCATGTCATTATTTCTCCACTTACTTTCATGTTCATTACTGTATAACCAAATCTATATTTACATTACTAGTTTGTTTTTCCATAAGTAGTTACCCTGAAAATCAAATTGGTTAGTGAACCTTGGGGTTCTACTGGTGTCTTCTGTTATTTCTCTTACCTTTTAGCGTATACAATGTTTACCAGATATATTTCCAGCCATAAAACTTTAAGTTGATTCATGTATCTTTTGACTTTACATTTATTTTTTGACATCATACTGAAATCTGATCAATTTTCTTGTTTTTAAGATACAACAGTAACACTGATCTTAACTTTGACAGTTAAACCAAAGTATCTTTTTATTTCTCAGATCAGCACTGTGCCCAACAATCTGTTCCCTTTGGCATTTTCAATCCTTATGTCAAAGATTGTTTCAGAGTAATTAATCTGAGGTTTAACAGAGAAGAACAGATTCATGTACTGATATATCCCAAACTGCTACATATTATACATCATAGGTTTTAACTATCAATCTCTACAAGGATTGTAAATGACTATTTATGATTTAGCCAATTAAAATATTTTATCTATGCACTAATGCTAGTCAAATAACTTACCGGAAATGCTGATAGTTATAATGATATGGGACAGCTACCAAATACTTCTGGAACAGAGTTACCACGGTTCTGACATTTTGCACCATGTGATCAAAGTTCTTGTAGTTATTACAGAAAAAGTTTTAAACAATTGGTCTGTTAGGAGGATATGGGCAAAAGCAGTCCCAGATTTTTATAGTTTAGCTATAAGCCATAGAAATAAAAATTAATATTAATGAGGACTAGATTAATGCATTTGCTGCTGTAATGATTGTTGTGTATTTGGGCAGAATATTGTTCATTTATCTTATATGGGCATGACTGCTACAAAAATCAAATGTTAATATATTTGAAACACTTGCTTTGAATAATTATTTTTCATCAGTAAAAGAAAGATACATACTTATTTAGCCCCTTCTCTCATATTCTTTGGAATGTGCTATAATTACATTCATTTTTCTAAATATCCTACTAAGAATTAAAATGTTGCCTTTCTTTGATTACACTACTGCAGTTACACATTTGTTTTGCCTGAAAATCAGTGCACAAATGCAGTGATGTGCTAGACTTCCAAATTCTGTTCTCTAGAGCTTTTGGCTTCACCTCACAAAGGTTATGAAGCCACTTTAAGAGCAGGTAGCAAAGATCATGAAGAAACACTTGGCATTGCTTAATGCAGACACTGGTTTTAGGAACTATTAGAGAATGTCATCCACAGTAATACCAAGAGAGTTAGGAAATAAATAGGCTTAATTTAACAAGGAAGATAGTAGGTTCCAAAAGATGGGTTTGTGTTTGACCATCATCTGTACATTCTGAAGAACAGCCTACATATTTTGAGAGATCATGCACTTTTTTAGTGAATAAGAAACATAAATGGAAGCAAAGATCTCTTTTCTAACTTCTAAGAAGAAAGGAAATTCAGCTGCCACCTGGTGCAGACAAGAAAGTCATCTGTTCCTTAGGCAGTATTTCATAGCAAAGAGGTCTTGATGCCCTAGTTAGAGGCTATTCTTGATCTGAATTGCCAGTCATGTATCTGTGCCCTTTGCTGGATTTTAGACACATTCCTGGATAAACTGTCTCTGGGATCAACTGATTCAGAATATGAGATGTCTTAGAAGTAAAAATGTGGAAAACCAACTTTATTCTCAATAGCAGCTAAGAATAGTAAACACTAATTTCACCTGAACCACTTCAGAGATATTTTGTTTACCATATATTTACATATTGATAGCATTAAAAATAAAAATAATTCAGGAAAACACGTAATATGCAAGGATTTTCCACAGAAAACTTATGTCAAGAAATCTGAAAGGAATTTGTACAAAAGAGTACAGTTCCACATTCAGATGTTGGCTGCGGGTCTTTAAGGATGTATCTTTAAAATATATACTACTGAAAGATACCACCTACTAAAGTAAAGGCAAATGTTCTCGATATATAGCCCAAATTTGGATATATACTCTTGGATACATTTTATGTTTGACTCTTAACCCTTTACAGGAACAGCAGTTTAAGTGGTTGACCATTTAGACCTTTCATTGTTGCATGAAAATTTTCTCAGGCTACTGAGCTACAGCCCAGTGCTTTCATTTGATGAGCCCTGAGAGAAAGCACAGCCTGTGAGTAGTTCAGACTGGTTCTTCCTTTGCACAGATGTGGAACCATGCAAGAGAGAAACCAAATGGATAAACAAGCTAAAACAACAGAAACAAGCAAACAACACCCCCAAAAAACCCAAACCCAACAATGCCTAACTACAGTAATCTTATTGCAAAATTATAGAATTGCATTACATTTTGGTGTTAGCATGCTCTATGGAAAACTAGCTGTATTTGTTCTTAGCAATTACAAGGTTTTGCTTTTTTTTTAATAAATTATGATCCATTCAGAGGATTTGCAACTTTTTCATAGGGGAATAAAAGTACTCTTAGATTGTGAATCTCCTTTCCAAGGATGATAAGAGACCTTATTTTCATTCTCCAGAGTGAAAGGAATTGATATACTTTTCATTAAGGGATAAAGATTACTTTTTCTCAAGAAAATTAGAACAAAATTCTAATTATGTAAGTAACTATCTTCCGGTTTATCTTGCATGGGATGGAAACAGGTTTTCAAACACCACATTTATTGCAAAATTTAATGTGGAAAAAAAGGGGATGTATTGCAATTCTTTTTCAAGAACAGTTTTCCTTATTTCTAAATCTTAATACTTTCTGAAATAAAGTCATATTTCTTAAATTAGTATGAAGTATGTTTTTAGATTAAATTCCTTACCTCACATAATACAGGAAATCAGATCAAAATGTCATAACATACTTTTTATGTTATAAAAACCATAAACTCAGAAGGAAAAAAAAAAGCAACAAAAAGAAAGAAAATAAAAAGACATGAGGCTAAAATTTTGTAATGCTATCGCAATCTTAATTAAAACATGCAAGTATAAAGACAATACCCAGAAACTATAGAGAACTGCGAGTGTGCCTAGATTTGAATAAGGTAGATTATGGCACTCTTTCTCTGTCCTTGCCTCAATTTTTCTGTTATGAACATTTTTTGTCCTTTCTGCTTCTCTATCCTTTTATAATTTTTAAACTAATATTTTCTCAGTCAATTTAATACATATTTTTTCTAGATTTTCTTCTAAAAGAATATATATTTTTACATTCTTCTAAAAGAAATGTGAACCAAGTACTAATAAAAGTCCACTGCGATTTCAGCAGACGCGTGTACAAAACTGGATATCATAAGAGAGTTGTTTTACCTATCTCAAATCTTCTCTCCAGACATGAAATCTTGGTATAGCCATAATACACACCGGTAATTTTTATTATCAGTTTATTTGGTTTGTACTTGTATATTGTGATAAAATGTGGGAAAAGAAAGTGTTCCAGATATTCTTTTGGTTTAAGCTAAATTCTTCCTTTATCACACTGGGTACAAAGCACTCGCTTTGAGAGCTGGAGATGGTTTTATTCACAGTGGTGCCTCGTCTCATAAAATTAATTGCTCAGACATGTTCTGTAGTACACTAAGCAAATCCTTGATGGCTTCCAGAGGCTTTACAATAGCCTAGGAAATGTCACACTCTGCTGTGGTATATTACACTTGTAATAGTAGTGTCAGTAGTAATAGAACTATAGCTGTAGTCATTATAATCAAACTGTAAAGATAATGACACTGTGGAAATATATTTTCTTTCTCCCCAAGGATAGTTTCAGAGGACTGTTCTACAAAGGTCTCTATGGATGTATCTGAAATGACTGGTGAACTTACTCCTATAAAATATTGTGACTATCTCAGCAGAGCTGAATAAGCTATACACAGTGTATGCTTACCAAAGACTTTTGGAATCAGTTTCCTTAAGATATCTGTTGTCTCTACAAGAAGATAAAAGTACAGGCACAACATTATTTCAGGGAGGAGTCAACAAGGCTGAAATACAAAGCCCAACAAAACCATGTTTTTAATCAATGCCCACACGGACTGGAAATTAGAACTTTAAAAAATCAATCTTCCCAAAACAAAGAACATCCTACTCTAGCATGGGTTGAATCAAGTAATTGTCTGATGTTCTAACTACAGTATTTGGAGCTGGCTCAGTACAGAACACTCTCGGTAGTAATTCTGTGCTTTTTTTTCCAAACTTACATTTATGCAGTGCACAATCTTTTTTTTTATCTTCAAAAAGGCTTGAATACATAAAGATAGGTAAGTGATTTTGTGAAAGCCTATGAGATGAGGTTCACAAAGACTCTCTGGCATGAAGATGATCACTCTCATAATGATTAATTCTCTGCCTGGCTCAGCAAATTCTCAAAGTCGGTTATGGACACTTAGGTTTCCAGCTGTCACACAAATCTTACCATTTTTTTACAGGCACAGTGAAACAACTTCAACAAGAATGTTAAAGAATGCTTTTTTCTTCAGCCTTGCCTATTAGTGATTAACTGTTTTTTAGGATATCTGCATTATCATTTTGGACCAAAAAAAATCTCAAAGTTCAAGATGTTGAGTAAATAGTTATTGATTTAGTATAGTCAGATAGTTTCTATCCTTTCTATTCACGTCTTGGAAGCAAAGAGGTATGTATTTTGCAGCAGGCATTTGGCATGACATGACCTCATTTTTATTTAAACCAATGAATCTTAGTTGGCTTTAGATTAAATATAGATCTAAAAGGTGACTTACTCTGAGAAAATGACTTCAAAAAAATGACAGCACTTCCAATGCTAAAGTCACTTTACAGACAAAAACTCTTGTGCTTATAGACTGTCAGGTGCGCATGTCAGTTGGCATTGTTGCCAATTTTTAAATGTGACTTAAATTCCAACCACAGTGAAAACTCTGAAGTGTCCTCTTTTTTATCTAGCCTTACAGGCTTGGCTAAGGACTCAATGGAGGGAAGAAATTAAACCCATAAAACAAGGTCATTTACTTGTGAAGATGAAAACCAAGCAATAATGCCTTTGACTTAATGTCCTGAAGCCCAAAAAAGGAAAATATCAAAATACAGAATAAAAGAATAAGAAAGAATAAAAGGAAAGTATATAACAAAAAAGGACATTATACATGAATTTAAAGCAATCAATCTATATGCCTAATTTTTAAGCTGAACATTTTTCCCTCATTGTAATACAGGTGGGTTTTTTCTCTCTCTTTTTTTTCCCCCCCTGGGGACTGAAATAAGAATAATGCATTATGTAGGACGCAGTAAGAATACCTTATTATTAAATATATAAAGCTACCATATTTGGGCATATTTAAGAGTTTATGCCCTAGAAATATAGTGATAACTAGAATCTCCCCTGCTATTTTGGAGCTTTTATCTGATACTGAACACAGTAAAAATTAATTTAAAAAATTGTTGGTAAGATTGCAAAAAATTGCTCAAACCAAAGTTCTTTTCCTACTATTTCACAAGTAATCTTGGACATACTCAATATAAATCTAGGTTGCAATTTTCAAAACAGGTTTAATATAGTATAAAAAACATGTATCTATTATGAATTATTATTGTAATATGTATATTCCCTCAGTATTTACAGGCATATTTTTAAAATTGCAGAGATGTCAATGCTTTTCTCTGTGTTAACTTATGATACCAGTTACTTGTTATAGAAATCAAACCTTTATCTGACATGGCAGTTACGCTTTTTTTGTAGCTAAGAGTGCTTACTACTGCACCTCTGTCATCACTCTCAACATATCATCCAAGCTAATGATGCATCAAAATACTTTTGATGATGCTGTATGAAATTGTTCTTCAAAAGAAAAAGCCATTGTTTCTTTTTAAGGGACAAAGCCTATGAACATTTGAAAACATGCAGGTTGTCTCAAAATGGATTCACAAAATACTTATTGTAATTAATAATGTGAAATAAAATCTTCCTTTAATATATTTGACAGATTAATGAGGTTTTTAATGACCCTATATTCAGTATTTCCATGAAACACTGATAGAGGATTGCACATGAAGGACAGGTTGCTAAAGCTGTAGTCACTAGTATTAATACTTTCCTTTGGGACACAAATTAATAGGAAGGATATGGCAAAATATCCAGTGATTCACCCACTTAGAGGTGAAAGGAAATAAAACTGATAGTATAGCAGCATTTATAACTGATTTTCTACTGTAGTGAAGAATAAAAGCAAAGAACTGATAAAACCTTTTCATGTTTCCTGGTACCCCCGTTTATTTTCAACAGAATCAAATTTCACAGCAGAAACTGGATGTGAGGGACCAATCTGATTTTTCTTTATGGCTCCACACATGTTAGAGATGAGGTGCAAAACTGCCCCGGGGGCTGTGCCCGCGCTGGGAGCGCTGTCCCCGGGGAGGCCTCGCCCGGCTGCCGAGCAGGGCAGGGAAAGCTGCGGCCATCGGGCTGCCAGCCAGGAGCTGCCCTTGCCGCCGGGGCACAGCCCCGCATGCCCGCCCAAAGATGCCCAGGAAATCGGGCTGCGATTAGCACATTAAAGCAGTGAACTGCACCACAGCCCAGGGTGATTTTATTTGGGTTTCTCGGAGGGAGTGGGAGCTCGCCCGGAGGCTCAGCTCGGTCCCTTCTTCCCCCCTCGCCTTTCTCTGCCTGCGGTGCTGCTTCTCCCCCGGCTGCCTTCCCCGTGCGCACCTGTCCTGCCCTGCTGCGCCGCTTCCCCGAGGCAGCTCGGCCCCAGGGCCCCCAGCGCTGCGCTGGTTCCCGACGGAGCCGCCGCCGCGCCCCGGCCCTGAGGGCCGCAGGCGCTGCAGGAGCGCGCCCGTGGCCGCGGCAGCCTGTTCTTGGCCCGCAGAAGGGACACGCAGCCGGCTGCTGCTCGGGAATCGCGCCCAGCCCGCCCCAGGAGCCTCGCAGACTCATGGCAGCTTGCGGCACACACGCTCCGTCTGCCAGGCTGACCCCGACAGCGCGCCCGGGGTACAGCGGTAACGCTGAGCCTGTGTTCTCTTTCTCTCTCCGTCTCTCTTTTCTTCTTTGCTCCCTTTTCTGTACCCCCTTAGGTAGGAACACTTGTCTTCCTTTATCAATTAAGAGTTCTCAGGTATAATATTGCTGCATTTGCGCTTTATTTTTTTCCTAGAAATCTATGGAAAAGAATTTTCTGCAACTCCCGTTTTACAGCAGGGCAGGACACTGGAAAAGAAGTTAAAATAAAAAGTCTTAAAAATACTGCAATGAATTCATTAATGCTAATGGTAATTTGCTGTTTAATTGTTACACACTGTAATGAGTTAATTGTTGTTAAAGGTCACTTGTTTAGTATTAAGGATTGTAAGGTTTAATGGATATTAAAAACAAGATGGCGGATCCCCGGAGAGTGAGCCTTTCTGGACCGTTCCACCAAGTAGTTTTATTCAGCAAAGACACGCCCCTAGCTTGATGAGCCAATCAGAGCCCAGGATTCGAGTAGAGCCAATCACAAGAAGGAGCCAAAATGTACCAATCCCAGCAGGCCAAGAACAGTATAAAAAGGCGTGTGGGAGTTTGGCGAGGATAGGAAGAGCCGTCTCTGGTGGAAGGCAACCAGCGCCTGGAGCAGCGGAGCAGATTCCTCCTCCTTGACGCCCACAAGGAGCATCGACAACATCAATGCCATAGGACCACCCATCGATGGGCTCATTTTCCCTAGCTGTTCCTGGATAAAATTGGTTTGCTGAAGTCACTTGGGAGCTGGTCTCTCATTCATAACAATACTGAGCTTCCCAGCCCATTTAAAATTATCGAGGTTTAACAAGCTACTAGTAGAAAAATGTACTTTGCTGTTGTTTTTTCTTGAGTGTACTTTTTTTTTTCTATAAGAAGTCTAGCCCTGCAACAGGTCTTAAAATACATGCATTCTCACGATTTCACTTTTGGGTGTGTTAGTTAACACTTCTCTCAACTTTTAAGGCTACTGCCAAACTTAGTGACTTTCCACAATTGGTTTCTGCAAATTTGTAGGTATTTACAAGTATTTTGTCAAATGTGTGCCAGATAACTAAGATTTTTAAATAGGAGGTTTTGAATACTCGCAACCCAAATTTATAAGCAGTTTTTTCTCATTGTTTTAGCATTCACTTAAATACCTACATAACTCAAATTTTTTGACAAGTTCTTGACGACAGGAAACTTCCAGTGATACAATAACAACATTTATCTAAGGGGATGTTGCATATGCTAGAATAGTGCCAGAATATTGATTACAGGTTTATCTTTTACTTTTGCCGGAGCCCTTTTATTTTTGATGATTTCCTACTTCTGATATGTAGGCTGTTGTTCTCTGAAAGAACCACTAACATCCCTGAAGCTGTAGAGGGGACAGCAGTTTTTAGTCTCTGTGACAAATTTTCCTATGCATCATCTATGATGTAGAATGAGGCAGTTTGTGTAAGAATTAATTATTGTAAGGGTTTTGAGGGCTCTCCTGGAGCTGGCTCAGTACCAGCATGTCCATGGAGAGTCCAGGTCTGCTGGCTGCTGTGGGGAGAGGCTTCCCTGTGCCCAGAGTGTTAGGCTGTGGTCAGGAATAAACTGCTGCCCATGGAGGCCAGATCTGCTCCTGGCTCAGACTGTGGGACCATCCCTGGCTGGTGAGGCCCTGCCCTGCCATCCCCATGAGCATCCCCCAGAGCTCCCAGGGAGCCTGTGGCTCCTGCTGTGCACTGACAACCATTTGCCATTTTTTCCCATAAGTCCTCCTTTAAGTGGTGTTCTCAAGAAATCGATGGGGAGCAGTGTTTCATTCCACAGCTTCCCCTCACATTAATATTCATTTTGTGACAGAGCTCTGACCTTGTGAAATGCCCTTCAGAAGGTTAATATAAATCTCCAAAGCCTCTTTGGGTTTAAGTATGAAACCTGGGATTATCCCAGACTAAATCAAGGCTGTGGATTAATGAACATAATTTAAAGTTATTAATTTAATTGTGACATTCTGGCATCTGTTCTAATGTAAGTTCACTATTTGTAAAAAATCTTTTTTCCAGAAAGTATATTTAAACTTAAAAGTAATTATCCTCTTTGCATTAAGACTGCATCTTTGTAAACTGCCCATGCAAAAGGAGAATAAAGAAAGAAGCTTGATATATTTAGCTCTATTTTCTGTTTTTGTTTGTTTTGTTTTGTGTTTGAACAGCTTGCATGATCTTTCCAGCATTGTTTTCATTCATTTAATGCACTGATATTTTTAATACAACAAAATGACCATTTCCATATTTTTGATCATAAAACTCAGAGTTTCATTGTAAATGAAATTTCAGTTCTAATTTATTGTACTCAGTGAATTACATACTTCCTTTGTCTTTTGAATTCCCATTCTGAAATGTTAGGGAATGGGATGTGAAAGTAGGACCTATTGTATCCTTAGTGATGCAGCAGGAGATATGCAAAGAATGAGCCAAACGACAAAGAGGAAACAATGGATAAAAAATGAATACTTTTAAATAATTATCTGAAAAACAACATTATTAATAAAAGTGGGAGGAAAAACATATATCCATGATAGTTTTTACTATTTTATGTGTGATTTAGTCAGCAAATTCTGAAATAATAGTAACAAATAATAATGCAAGTAAGAATACATGTTTCTATAAGGTACTCCCACAGGAATGGCTTACAGATTAAGAGAAACCAAGTAAATTTGAACTCTTCACATTGTGAAAAGGATAAATAAAACCAGCTATGCCAGGAGAGCATAAAACTATGCAAAGGAGGCGAATAAAAAATATCTGTCCAGAACTAGTTAAAAAATATTTCAGTTCAGTGAAGTTATCAGAATTTGGGTTAGAAATAAATTTTAAATAAAGAAATATTCTGAACTGGGAACTGCTTGTCATAGATAATTATAAAAACACCAGTGACACAATTTCATTTAGCAGCTGTGAAACCTTAAGCTCAGAAAATCCCTAGGTCACCAGCTACAGTATTCTCATATGTTATCTCTGAAAAAGTATATGTCATATATTTAATGTGCTCAATTCTGTGGTTGGTTGCTAAGATTTTGCTAAAAGCTCCACTCCATTTTTCTCATGTGAGAACTTAAGTATTTTGGACAAGCTATGTTGTCACAAAGTGTACCATACAAACACTGTATTTCTGAATAAAATTTTTTAGATTGTGTAAGTGGGATGTCAGGCCATGTATATTCTTTTGAATGCTCTCCCAGTGTTACACAGGTTCATGAAAAATCCATTCAGTTTTATGCATCTGTTGCTCTTATGCTTCTTTAAAAATATTTATGATAAATTTAATTGTAAGCAAGTACTAACATACTTCCCTTAATAAAATACATTAATAAATAGATAATAATGAAAGCTTATGACTGAGTTTCAGGAATACATCAGTCTAGTGTAAAGAACTTCATGCTTGGAGTTAACTAACTTGATGCATGGAGAAAAACAGTTTTCATCAGATTACCTTACAGGTGTCTTCATTTCTACAACCTCTATGAGAAATAAAAGTTAAGACCAATTCAAAGACACTTTCAAGCATTCGCTCCTGAACTCTTTGAAGCACATCTGACCTAGTCTGTCACCACACTCTTTAGGCACAATAGAAAGATGGTGAGTTACCTGTTTAAGGGTTTTAAACCTTTGCTCTCTTTGTGGTCAGCTTCTGTGGTCTGTGGTCTTTATGGTAAACTGCTCTATATATAGTTGAAGAGCCTCAGAGATATAGGGGAAAAAAAGTGGTTTTTTATTCCCTACACCTCCCTCCCCTGCCAGAAATAAGTAGCACTGAAACTGCGTTACAGAATACCATTAATTTAATGGCTAATTATATGGAAAACTCCAAAAACTGCATTGTCTCCATATGTAGCTGGGATTTTTGTATTTTTTTTTATCATGGATTTGTTATTAGCTTTGTTTTAGGAGGTCACATGTCAATTAGATTTCAATGTAAGAAAGGGTGATTAAATACACTTTGTAATCTAAGTTTCATTTTACTAACAGCTATTCAGTATACATTGTATGGATACCGTAGTATCCATAGAAACTTCCATTTTGTAGTATATTTGTCATTACTTAGTTTCCAGAATACATTCATTATGAGCCAAACAGCACAATAATAATTCAGTATCTGACCGTACTCCCATTTTGAAACACTATCATTAGAGGACTTTTAATAATTCCATAAAATTTCAATCTTGCTGAAATTTATCACAGTGTTTCAGCCTGTGTATGAGCATGTATTCACTGAATTTTTAAAAATTTTAATCATTAAAAATAAATAATTCTGAAATGTAAAAAAAAAACTACCCCCTTTTTGGGGGATTAATAATGAAATATATCATTTAGAAAACACTGATTTTGTGAGAAATTATGAAGGTTGGATAAGAGCAGTCTAATGACTGTTAATTTAACTAGGTTTGATACAGAATCTGAGTCTGCTTTCCTCTTAATCCAATGGAGAAAAACTTTTTTTTTTTGCACAATTAAATGTTTTTCACTAAGGAATTGATATAACTTCAAGATCTCCTATTTTTTATTAATTCTTATTTTGCACTGAAAACATTTTATATATTTATTTTTTGCCCTTTATTGTCTGAATAGCCAACACTACTTTTTGAGAATGTATATTTTTCATTGCCAAAATAAAGGGAGATCTACCATGTTGTTAGCCAGACAAAGTAAGTAAACAATATAGCCAACCAATAATCAACAACAACAGCAACAAAAACACAACCAAACCAAAAATTCCCACACAAAAGTAAACCCCACCCAACATTTAAAATGGCAAATCATCCTAGTTCCCTTCTAATTTTTTAGTAAAGAGTTTGAAGGACACTAGGAATCAGCAATTTTAGGTTTTTTAAAGGACAGCAAGAATTAATGGAATAGTTTAAGTGTTCAGCATGATTTGGGATTATGAGACCAAAAGGTGATAAAAGGACCTTTCTATTCCAAAAGGACAAAGCTGAACCAGGAAGATGGTACATTTATATCAGCATTAAGAATGCATCCCATTAGTTCTAAAGTTTGTGAAATCACTTTGCTTTGAATCTCTCAGGGATAATTCACCTAAATTAGCATTAGCTTTAGGAGAGAGCTGTGATCTGAATGCTCCTCTCTTAGTTTACTCAAAGAGAAAAACCTAGGTTTAATTTATTTAGTGACCTTTGTAGATTTCAAACTTGAATAATTTTCTTTCTTTACAGTCCTTGGTAGACTCAAGGCAGGAACTACCACTTTTAAATGGTGATTGCGTTATTCACAGAAATAGACTTAGAGCCTAGGGGCTCTTTTATGCTTTTCTTACAGACACTTGAGCAAACATAGTGCTTTATTCATGTGAAATATTCCTTGAATTCTTGAAACAAGTAGTTCTCTGTTTTCTAAAACATTTGATGTGATGAGAGTTCAGGGTAGCCTAATGACGTGGACCCATGAAAAGTGCAATGGTAGCTGTCAAATTATTTTAAAATTACTGTGAAAGAGAAGATAATGATGACAATTCCAGTTCTGAATACCTGTATTCAATTAATTTAATGCTTTTTGAAATTAAAATGCAGAGTCGTCTATGGATTAGAGTACTGTTGTCCTCATGCTGCTGACCAAAGATCCAATTACTAAGCCTGAAGATGATCTTTGGTCTCAAGCTTACTTATCTCAACAAATTAACCTAGAATTCTTTTTAAGACAACAATTTGAAGATGACGTGTGATGGATATGATCCTTTCAGAAAGAAAGCAACACATGCCTCTAGTCTTCTTGAGAGACTCTTTAACTTCTGATGCTAGTGAGTAAATGGTAGTGACTTTCTCCATACAGACAGATTAAAACAAGAGTAGAAGAAAGATCTAAACCACAGTATTTCACATTGCCTTCCTAGTGAACACTTAGACAACTAATTATTTACATGATTACTTTTTATGTGAAGAGAGTTTTTATGGCTCTTGTCATAGTGTGTGATGGGTTTTATCTTGTTTGTTTCTCAAGTCCAAACTTTGGCACTAGGCTTTGATCATGCCTTGTTAAAGGCTTTACTCAAATCTGTGTACTATTCTAAAAGATAAACATTTCAGGGCTCGGGATTATGACACATAAGTCCCCTTTTTGATTGGATTTGAACAATTAGGAAAAAAAAAATCCAACCAATTGAACTTTAATAAGAAGTCTGGGTCCCATAAAGAGGTATTCTAAACTGGCAAAATATTGCCAAGAGCATATTGTGAGCTTACTTGGTTCCTGCATGTAGTATTTGTTAAGAAAATCTTTTTATATGTGTGTGTGTGTATATATATGTATATATGCATGTAATAAGCTGTTAAAACAGGAGAAAAAACAAAATATGCTGTAAAAATACATAGCGTAAATGTCTGCAACAAGGTGCAATACCTGTGGTGAAACTCATCACATTCTTGCCACGTATGAAGTACAGTAACATTGGAACAATTAAAACTTCATTGTTTACTTACTTATCATTTTGAAGTGGATCTTAGTTCTGGTACTTTGATAAAATGGAAACAATATAATGACAAAAAAATTCGTAGATTATAGCATTAATAAGGAAAAGGAATAAAACCAATCTCAATTTACTGCTAAACAGGAAACTTTTTATGCTTTATTCACTTAAAGAATACAGAATGATTCCCAACTTCAGAATCTTGCATTTTTTCAATCACAAATTCTCTAAATAAAATTTTATTTAATAGATCAAATAGCAAGTGACAAAAAGTAAGAGACTACTCACTGGCGCCTTTGTTCAGCAATCAATTAAAACTCGTAATCATCATATAGTAGGCAATTAGCTTATTATCTGAGTTATTGTTTGACAAAACTAGTTTTCTTTGATTTTTCTTTATTTTTGAAATCAAATCTTTTTTTTTAAAGATGACAAGATTTTTTGCAGGTAAAATTCCTATAGCTCCTTGATTACCAAAGCTCTGTGGTTTCTAGCTCACATCCTGTCTTTCTTACATCTGAACTCAGTCTGTGAAAGGGTTCTTTTTGCCTTTCCCTACACCCCAGCACTGTGATTGGCTTTATCTGCAGTATCTGTAAATACACCTATTTGCTTGGGTATGACAATGTCTTTGTATAAGCAATATACGATACATATGAAACACACAATTGCAACCTTCCTACAAAGTCTCCAGAAAAGTATGCCTTTTTGAAAATATGATAATGCTACATGTTAATTACTCTAAGATTTTTCAGTATTTCTATATTAGAGAAAGAATTTAGTGAATGAAAAATACAATTATGTCATCTGAATTTCAAAAATATATTGCAATTACTAGGTTTTACCTGAGTTGTCATTAAAAGATGCACAGTGAACTTGATCAGATTTACTTATTTTGCTTTTCATAAAAGAGTGTTCTCAAATGTACATCAAGGATCCTCTGATTCTAGCTAACTTTCTGCAGTGGATAACAGGAAATGTACAGAGTTGATACAGAGGTAGTAAATGTGGTCCTCCAAAAAAATTAAAAAAAGCTTCAGTGCCCTCACAAAATGTGTTCTGCAGACAGCTGAATGTGCAACTTCACAGTTTTCTTTCACAGATGTTTGTGTGAATATTTTCTTCAGGTCTGATCCATGTCAGTTGGCACCTCCAGTCCCACTATTTCTTCAAGGGTCACTTTGAGTTTCTGGTTCAGAGAAAAGTAAAAAATGCAAAATGAAAATCAGTCAAAATCATCGAGTTTTCATTTGGTTGCACAGCAAAACTGTGAAGCTTGCCTGATGTCTTTCTGCAACCACAGATCATCTCACTTTATTTCAAAACTGGAAGTAACTACATGCCAAGTAATAATGAAATTCAGTAAATCCCTAAGTATATAAACCCAAATTACATATCATACTGCAAACTGATCTAAGACAATGTTTCCAAATGTTTGCATTTCTGTATGTTTGCGGCGGCACTTAAAAGGCTACAAATGTGTCCTTCAAAAAATAACCCTGTAAGAATAGCACAGAGTCAGAAAATATGTAATAAACTCTCAGCAAGGAGATTTTTGTAATGAAATGTCTGCAAAGATAAAGTTAACACTTAATGAATATGTTGTCAGTAGTATACACAATACCAGGAGAAAGAGGAGATGCTAAAATGCCACAGTTATATTCTCTTCTTTCCAATAACATGGAAAAACGGTTTATAAGGTTCCTAAGTAATTTTCTGCTAAACTCTAAAGTCCAGTATGGTTTAGATAGACGCTGGGGTACAGGAAACACAGGAAAGTGACCTGTGTCACTTACTCTACTTACTAAGTAGGTAAGTTGTACCTACTTACTCTGTACCTCATCAATGAATATCTTCTGTGGTCTGATAAATGTTAAATTTTAATAAATATATTACAATTCATGATTTACTAACAAGAAACTTCTCTATAAAATGCATATTCATAAATAATAACACAACATATATAATTGTACTAATAACCTGAAACCCTTCAGAGCCATTATGCATGATTTTAGGTAGTTGTTATAATAATACAATTCTAGATTTTCAGATAGGAAATTAATTTTTTTTCCTAAGATTTTTTCTCTGTCATGATTATGTTCTACTAATCTTTTCTGCCATTTTAGGCAGTTGATAAGTAGTTAGCTTAAAGAAGTTATTATTGTTATATCATGGATAATTTTGTATCCATGTTAGAAAATTATGGTCTAGATGAGCAGACAGTTGAACGGATAAAACATAGCTTGAAGGATCTGTCTTGGAGGATAATGGTTAATAAGTCTTTTTCTGCCTAGTGCTCACCAAAAACTTGAGGGGTCTGTCTTTATCAATGATGTGGAAAAAGTAACAGTGTGTACTCATCATTTCCAGGTGACACCAAATTGGCAGGCAAGGGGTAAAGAGAAGGAGGGGAGCCAGTTAATATTCTCTGTGACAAGGCTGCCATGTAGAAGAACCTAGAGAGGAAGAAAAAATGGGCTGCCAGTAAGCAAGCTTGTGAACTTCACACAGACTGATACTAAATCCTGCTGCTGGGTAGGCAGAAATTCCCTTGCAACGTCACAAGCTGGGGCCTGACTGGCTGGGCAGCAGCTCTGTTGGGAAAGACCAGGTGTGCTCTGGCATCAAAGGCCAGAAGGGTCCTGGGCTGTCAGTAGGGACCCTGATGCAGCAGTTTTTATTAGTTAATTGTACTTTAGTTCGTTCTATGTACCCCTGTTTATACCCTGGATACTCTCTGTGTCAATTATCTGTCCCCTCCCCTGGTCGAGCGAGAGAATCCCTCTCTCTCCCCTGTCATTCTCCTTTCACCCCTGCCCCAAGTTCTAGAAAGGTCTCTGTCATTTCGTTATGCATTGGCCTTCACAGGTGTATCCCCCCTTCCCTGTTTTCCTGTTTGCTGTGTAACCTGTCCCTCACCCCTGGACCACACCCTTGGGCTTTCCCAATTGGTCATGTTTGTGCCCCCACTCCTGGGACTCTGAGGGTATGAAACCCCCTGTCACCTGTGTTTCCCGGGGTCACTCGGAGCAGAGCATAGGAGGCTCGATCCTTCTATGTGAAACTCCCCGTGGCCTGACTCAGTTAGTTTCTCCCTATCAGCTGGATAAATCTTAGTTTGGTATAAAGAACTGCTGAGTCCTCCCTGCTTGGCTTCTCTACGCAATTGCCACCTGCTCTTCACGCTGCTATCGGCTCTGCTCTCTGTGGCTGCAATAGGGTTCTGGGGATCAGAGAAGGTCCCCAGCGAGGTTACCTTCGACTGGCGCAGCCTTGGCACACCGGGCAGGCGAGCATAGCGAAAGGACCCGGCCAGGAGATTAAGAGGAGTGATTACCCACTTTACTCATAGTACCTTAGGTTGCATCTAAAGTCCTGCACCCAGGTTTTGGGCACCCCAGTCAATAATGATATTGATAGACTGCGTGAATGTAGTGGAAGGTTGTCAGGAGAGCCTGAGAAAGATGGGATTCTTTAGCCTGGAAAAGAGAAAGCTTTGAGGCATCCCTACAGAAACCTGACAGCATCTATGGAAGGGCCATCCAAAAGACAGAACCAGGCTCCTTCACACTGGTGGCAAAAGGATATAAGAAATTTACATAAATTGAGACAAGGAAATGATCCAGCTGGATAGAAGGAAAAACATTGTCCTCAAGAGAACAAAGAAGCAGTTGACCATACTGCTCAAAGAGTTGTTCAGTCTCCATCCTTGGGGGATGTTTGAGAGCCAACTGGATCAAGTACTGAATAACCATGTATTCTCTCAGAGCTACTTTAAGCTAGAGGCTGGAAAAAAAAGATGTCCTGAAATCTCTTCCAAACTCAGCTCCCTTTCAACTGAATTATTCTATAATTCCATTATTACTAAGGATTTTTTAATGGAATATTATTCATGCTGAACTTAACTGGATGTCTTCCTTTGATTCCATTGGGGCTAAATACTGGAATGGTTTTATTCCAATGTGAAGCATTTCTGTAAAAGCAAGACACAACTCTCCCCCCTCCCCTTCCCACTCATTTCTATAGAAATACGTGATCTGACAAAAGTGGACCCTGTGGAACAATGTAACAAGAATGAAAAAAAAGAAAAAGAAATTGCACATAGACAAGGTAAATTTTATTAGGATTAGTCACATAACTCAACAGGAGTTGGAAAGGTCTCTACAGTATCTTGCTTTTTTGTAACAATAAAGTGGCTTCACTGTATGACAACCTACAAAGCAAACTTTCAAGGTTATGAAGTAAGTACTTCTGTGGGATTAGGAACAAACTGATAATAAATGTTATGTGCCTACATGTTACAGTAAATTTCTTCTTGGCTTCATTTGTTATTTGATTTTTCCCCAATGAAAATATATTCTTCACAATGGTGCAGCTAAATATATATGTTTTATAGCTTATTTGATAAAACCTGAAGATTTGTTATGATTTAGTAAATTGTAGGTGATGTTTACAGTAACAGATGATAATATGTAATACGAAATTGAATTAGAAAATGGATGTTATTCCTTTTTGGAATACAGATTTGCCAGATGTACACCCGTTCCTTCACATACTTAGTACCTGACATTTCTGTGATAAATTTTATGCAGTTACAGCCTCCTTTTGAAAGTCTTGCTGTGATGGACAACATGTTCAAAATATTTGGCTCAGCAAGCAGGTAATCCAGGATTTAAAGTTGCTAGGATAGGCAGGGCTAAAGTATCAACCAGGCATCTTCTACAAGTGACTACTAGACATTAAACAGCCTCTAATCAACTGATGAAGAACACGTTAAGTTTGAATATCAATCACAGTATTACATAGGGTGAGAAGAATTAATTTCATTTGCAAAAGTTCATGACAGATACTGTATATAACAGACTCAAAGCTATCTATGTGTAAATAACATTAAAGAAAAATAAAGGTGAAAAAGAACTTCCTCATCAAGCAGGATGAACTTGTCACGACAGCTGTCACCAGATTTCTGAGTTTTGTGATTTTCCTGAGATCAAGTTTTCCTAGCCATGGCTTCTGGCACTGTGTGATTTTTGCTTTGGTTGGTGGAATGAGCTGGTATGCAGTTGTACACTTCAGGCTTTACAAGGAGCTTTCAGATAACAGCCTTTAGGACTGAAATGAAGGTGAGCGGAGAGCAGCCTCAATGACAAGGGAGCAGAGACATGATGGCTCAGGTCAGTGGATTCAAGAGACAGGTTCAATATAGTAGACTATTGTGGATAACAGGGAAAACCATGAAATATATAGGATGTAGGCACATATCACGTATTAACATCCAAATGTTGTTTGCTATTAAAAGATTAAAAAAAAATTCATCCTGACATGATGCTGTTTATATAAATTATGGAAGTACAAAACTTGTAAAGTCAATAGATTAAATATTTGCAAAGCTGGGACTGTCTTTCTAATGCTTCAGTCATATTTGTCTTCACATTGTTACTTTTGGTCTAAGTTACAGATACAGACATTCACTTCAGCATGCAATTTATTTTCAGTTTTCCCTGTATTTATGAATTCTCTAGATGTGTGAGTTTCTTTAAAATCAATAGGTTTGAAGATACATGATCACCTTAGAGCCTTAGAGTTTAAAAAAAATGAACATATTTTCTTTCAGAATAAAATATATTCAAGATGGTGTTTTAAGGAGCTTTTAAAATTGATATTTTTTAGACAAACAAAAAAGATCTATATACTGCATTTAGTAAAACAGTAATATTCTAGTACTTCCAGTGACTTATGTAATTTGATTTCCTCAAAGTTGGATTTACTCAAATATTCATAAATAAAATCAGTGGTTATGCTTTCAAAATTTTGTTTCACTCTTACAAATAGACTACATCGTGAATTTCAAATACTAGCATACGTTGGCATTAAAAGTTGTCCCATATTAAACAGATTAAGTTATTTGAAAAGCAGCTATTGCTAATCATTCTTGAAATTAGAATGCTGGGCCTGTGACAGGATGCTCAATATTTCAAAGTATACCAATGTATTGGGATACCTCAAGTATCTGAAATTTAGAGCTTGATATGATTTTATTAAGCTATTATGTTTAATAACAAATATTAACCAGGAAAATATATTGCATATAGCAAGGTAGTACATTTGAGTCCAGTAGCTCACTGAAAGAAATCTCAAGACTAGCTAACTTTGTTCTGAGCACTAACTTTTGAAAGAAATCCTTGTCATCACGAAAAGCTTTGAGTATCAGATACAAA
Source organism: Picathartes gymnocephalus (assembly GCA_013390045.1). Lineage (NCBI taxonomy): Eukaryota > Metazoa > Chordata > Aves > Passeriformes > Picathartidae > Picathartes > Picathartes gymnocephalus. The sequence goes on along the minus strand of WEKY01027038.1, from coordinate 4,815 downwards.
GGGTCAGCTTTATTTATTCCATTTGTGGCCTGATATACTAAACCTGTATTTTAAAAAGCTAAACCACTTATAGAGACTTCTTAGTAATCTTTGGTGGTTTTTATTATAAGTACAGTTTGTCAATGAGTTAAAACCATATTATTGTGTAATTTATTTACTCTTAACTTGATTTTTTTTTTTAAACTCAGGTTCAGTTAACCTTTGTAACTTGTTCAATGAGAACAACCAGTGATCTGTATCACCACACACAATTAATGGTTGAGCAGTCTGTAATAAATGAAAATGCCATCATAGCCTAGCATTTAGTGCATGGATCATCTTCAAAAACGTCCACACTTTTCTGTCTGCAGCATTTAACTTTGCTCTGTGACTAAAATTGTATTCAAAGCAAATGGCAATCTTCAATTACTGTGGTAGCGTATTACGGGAAATTGTCACGATTGTGATTAATAGCCCTTATAGAAAACAATTAATTTGGTGTCCTGTTGCTAGGTCAAGTATAAAAGCTAATTTCCTGGAGGAAAGAAAGATGTTTATCAGCGTATCTTCTTTGATGTTTTAATCTGAAACACCAACCACTTCTTTCACTGTAAAAAGTTTTCTTGCATATATTAAAAACAATTTATGAGATAAGAAAGAGGTAGTAACAAAAGTTTCATTGAAAATATGTGTGAGGAGTACAGGAAGGACAAGTGCACAAAGGACAGTTCTCTCAAATTTTATCACAGAAAAATTTTCTTACGTGCATAGAAATTGACAACGCCAGTCAAAACTGGTTGCGAACTACAGAATTTTAGTGAAGTAGAACAGTTGAACGCACAAAAAGCGACATTTCCCCTTCCTCTAAAATACATACAAAAATAAAGCTCTTTCCTGTGCCTGCAAGCACTAAAAGGAACAGTATTTTTTTTTCTGTTTGAGTCCAAGAAAAAGGAAGAAAGAAGTGTTCATTGTCTACCACCATTCCACACTTTAGTGTATTTCTTTAGTATATTTCTTGATATATATATTTAGTATTTAGTATGTTTCTTTAGTACATTTCTTTATTCTGGTTTCCATTCCTTCTTGAAGAGATGGTTGGGATTGTTTTTGCTCTATTTTTACCCCTTGATGTTATATCAAGCCACTGATCTGTTACCATTTTCATGAGGGGGTATGTAATATCTCTAAGTTACAAAACTCAGGGTGTTTTTTGAGACTTCTGTTAGTGTAATACATTACCCATTCTGTTTTCTTTAATGCTTATAAATAATTTATTCCAAAAATACAAATATGCAGGATGACATATTTACATGATGAATATATTCATGAATATTTATACCACATAATTCCAGACATCTAAGTTATACGTCTGAGTTAGGAGAAAAGTTTCCAAACAAGCCCATTTTAATCATTTGAACAAAGCATGAACTTAGCATAAGCATTCTTAATAATGTCTTTCTCCCTCTCTCTCCTTCTCCCTCACTGTTGTATACCTAAGTACTCTCAGTAAATTAGCTCACTATCCAAATTATATCATTGAAGTTATCAGTCTTGATCGTTCACATCCTTTTTACCTTTTTCCTTAATTGCATTTTAATGAATATTACTTTTATCATAAGCCAACTTTCAGTACCTAAATTGGGCCTCATGAAGGGTGTGCAGTGATAGGACAAGGAGTAATGGCTTTGAACTGAAAGGGAGGGGGTAGGTTTAGATTAGCTATAAGGAGGAAATTGCTTACTGTGAAGGTGGCGAGACTGTGGAACAGGTTGCCCAGAGAAACTGTGGATGCCTAATCCCTGGAAGTGTTCAAGGCCAGGTTGGATGGGGCTCTTAACAACCTGGTCTAGTGGAAGGTGTCCCTGCCTGTGGTAGTGGGGTAGGAGCTAGAGGATCTTCAAAGTAATTTCCAACCCAAACGATTCCATGATTCAATGAATTTCACAGCCAAACAGTTTTCTGTGGACAATGTGGAATCCTCATTATCTGAAGGGTAAACCATAATGAAATATATTTTGAAATACATGACTGACAATAGCTTCAAGCTAGTGGAAGAAAAGAAAAGAGAAAATAATTATCAAACGGTTAAAGGTTAAAAGAGTATTACCCCTACTTCAAATTACAAGAAACTGAATGGCAGGGAAAGCAAGTCTCAATACCTGGATGACATCCCACAGCTGTGATATAACAATTGTGTTATGATCTGAGTTATTTAATTTTGGGATGTTTAGACCTAAAGATCTCCTTTCTCCTCAGGATTTTTGAAACTGCAGAATCTATATTTAGATTATTTTCTCTTATACCCATGTGCTTTTATAACGTCTCTTTACATTCCTTAATTTATTGTGACATTTCTTGTCCTAAAATTGTGACACCAGACTTGGTCTGACTGTACAGTTGTGAATTTCAGAGACTTGGAGGCCAGACAAAAAGTAATCAAAATGGAACTGGAAAAACAAAGTGATTTTTTTTCATGGCATTTGGCATAACTGGAACAAAAATTTAAGTGGCCCATATTTATTACTGTCTAGAACTGAGATCTCTAAGAGATGCAGCACTTTGACAACCACACTTTCATGATTGAATTTGTCATATTCAAGTTTAGCAAGTGCAATAAAGATGTCACTCTTCTAATATTACCTGATTTTATTTTCACAAACACATACACACTGGGAAATTTTTGCTTATTCTTACAAAGCATATAGAATCCAATTCTGCAGGGTCTGGATGTCTGTGGTGTCAGAATGTTGTTCTACAACGAAATTTAAAATTATTTTCATATTTAAATAGATTTTTCTGTCACTATTTTACCTGTTAGAATAGTCACATTATTATATTACGAATGGAGACAATAGAAAATGTTACTTTGCAACTTTTCCTGTCCATCTTGAAGTTCAATTACCTCCTTTATATATCCCCTATTTAATAGAGCAAATATTTAAAATAAAAATTAATAAAATAATAATTATTAATATCAATTCAAAACGACAAAATGCAATTTTAAGTTAAGTATAATTAAAGTTAGCTTATTGCTGGAAAGAACTCTTGTTGATTCATAGAGTACTATAGAAAAAGCTACCTCTTTTCAAAAGTGGCCAGCTATGATTCAAGCACAGATTTCATGTGGATTCTCATTTGCTCTTTGTGAATTTAGTTAAATCATTTTTTTGTTTTCTGTATAACTTCATTGTTTCTTGTAAGTTTTTCAGAAAGTGGACAATTTTCTTAGCAGAATTTTCTCTTGACTCCAGAAGTGATCTTCCTTTCTTCAGTCTTTTAGGCAAAAATGTTTGATACCAGGAAGTTTTTACTTCATGTTTGGGATCTTTTTTAAATACAAATGCTATAACCAAATGTATTTCTCTCAAAACCAGGAATTTAAAAGAGAAAAGTATTTAAAATTTAAATATAATGGTCATATAATCTTCTTCCTTCTAATATGTATTTATTCCAAAAGGGATTAAAAAAATCTCAATTTTTCTATGTGCACCGTAGAAGAATTCTGAACAATAAGTGCTATTCCTTTAAAATATAGGTACTGCAGTAAAATTTTTATCCTAAGTGTCCCTGTGTTTTCAGAATAGAAGTGATGAATAATACATTATTTTTCATGTGGCAATGTTAGTAGGCCTCTGAAAATATGTAACCATTTTATTACTATTCATTTATGCATACAGTTAATCATAAACTACAAAGGATTGTTAGTTTCGAACCCTTAAGAAAAATTTATGAGGTCAATTTTTAAAGAATTATTCCTCTGGGCTATAATTAGTATTTTGTAGCATATGCAACCTGATGTTATCGTAGGAGGCAATTTGAACATCTGTGTGCATTATTTGAAAGGTTTAATCCCAAAGAACCTTCTTGCTTTGTGATGTTAGGATGCACATTAGACAAAAAAACGGATAAAGCAGAAGGACTCATTGCTATTGCATTGGAGTACTGAGAAATATACAAAGCTTTGTTTTTTGCTTGGCTTCTTAACATCCTAGAGCATATAGGAGCATAGGAAAAGGCTTTACATTGAAGCCTCATTTACTTCGGAAGTCAATTTATCTATTTAATGAGTTTTTCACAGCTCTAGAAGGTTATAATACAGATTTTTTAAATAGGTAAATGTACATATGAAAAATACAAATAAACACTTAACATTCGGGATTAAATATATTGTACATTGAAATTGAAGACCACTGGAAATAGATCTATTTTCATCTAAGCAAATTCTTAGGAATTAAAGAAGATTAAAAATAGGGCTGGTACATTTCAGAAATTATTTCTTTGAGTAGACTAGGGAAAAGTGTTGATTATTTTTCACTTACTGATAAATATTAAGAGTATAAAAAAAAACCATAATCTTTTTTGACGAAGTTATTAGGGAAGTCCAGCAGTATGAAAATTGTGCTCATCTAGAGTCAGTCTTTGGTATTACCTCATCTGTTCAAGTACAGATCCTCACAATACACAGTATTGGTAAAAAATGAGTCCGTCCTCAAGTCATCTCTTCTGTCGCTCTACAGCAGGAAATTTTATATAGCAAAACAGGACTCAAATATTTGATCCTTGGAGATAATACTCTGGGATTCAATAATTATGTCCCTGCAGAAAAGCATTGTAGTCACAGTTCCCAGTCCTGCAATATCCTGGGTTCTCCCACTTTTGACAAGCTTAAATGTTCCCCTAAATTATTTTTGTTTAAAACACTTCTTTAAGTTATATAATTACTTATATTAAGTAATCAGTTATTTGATTTATTTTATTTGTATCACTAAAAGTTTTTGGGGTTTTCCCCCCCAGTGAAAATTTTAAGAATTGCAGGATGCCTTCTTTCAGTAT
>WEKY01027036.1:165801-191832 GCA_013390045.1 Picathartes gymnocephalus | reverse complement strand
CAGCAAACTCTGAATGAGCTTTTTTTTGTTGTTGTACTCTCATCTCTGCCATGTTTATGAGGCACTCAGCCTCACTCAGGTTATTTCTGTCCCTCATCCTCCCACGGACAATTCAGAGGTCCAAACCCATTCAGAGGGAAGATGCAGTGGCTGCGACTGCAGAGTTCCTCCAGCATATCCTCTAGCACTGCTAAATTACACACTATTAAACAACCAAGCATCTCGACTTTATTGGTAATCTTACTATTACAGCTTAAAAAAAAAAAAAAAAAAAAAAGGATTTAAGGCCGCAGAGTGGTCAGGTGCAGCATCCTTCCCTCCCAAAGGCCCCACAGGTGTNTTACAACGAAACTGCCACTGTCTGGAGGAAACCTGTGCTTTGCACACACAGAAAGGCACACACGTATTTCATATGGTGCATTGCAAGCTGCACGGAATAAAAAGCAGCTGGAGGAAAATGGCTGGAGAGAAATGGTTCTCCTGGGCATCATCTGTTGATTTGTTTTGTTTATAGAAGGAATGAGATTTTTATCTCTGCTCAAAATATAAAATGCTTCCATGGCACTGAGCTCACTGCTTGGCTATGCTCTCACTCAGAAACGTAAATAAAAAAGGGGGAGAAGGAGGGAGAAAAAATCTTTACTGCACAGAATCCCTAGCAATGTCAAAAATTAAACAGAAAATGTCCATCAGCGACACAGTTAAAGCCTGAAATAGGAACTAAGTCACCAGCTACCATGGAAATAAAGGCCTCCTTACCATGCCTGTTAATGGCTTGAGTCTCCTAAAGCTGAGGAGGCAGGTTCGGGATAAACCACTCAAATCCCAACTCTCAAATCCCAGACTGAGTCCTGGCAAGATGAACATACATTGTAAATACACCAGTCCTTATGAGGCTCATGACCTGTGGAGGCAGAGGTTCCTACAGTCCTCCCACCATCTTGTGCCCACCGTTAAAATTCCAAGCTCCCTCAGCAACCTTGCTTGGGGAGGTTCCGCACTCTGCTGTGCCTGACACCCAAGATCTGACGGCCTCTTTCACTTAATAACAGACATCATCTCTGTGTCCTAGGAGAACACCAGATGGCTGGTTTTCCACTAAAATTGAGAGCACTTCCATTTATAGTAAACAAAAGTTATATCTCAGGAAAGAAAATATATTGTGAAACCACCGAATACTTAGCTACTGCTAAAAATTTAAACTTTTTAAAATTTTAAAACACAACTACCGAGAGACAAAACTACACAAACTGTGAGAAATTTCCTGAGGTATAAAACTTTCTAGTAGACAAACAAATTTTAAAATACAATTCTTCTGAAATAGGAAAGGCTTGAGGTTTGTTGCCATAGCTAGGAATAGTTCTCATCAAATTGAGGATTCTTTATCTTTGCACCGCCTATTCCTAGCTCTGAAGAGGAGATGAGAGAGAGCAAGCCAGACACACAGAAATGAAGGCTGCTGAATGTTACTCCAGGACAATCCTGTTGCATGAGCTACAGAGGGGATCTAAAGCCTTTCTGGAACCACCAAGAGGTGTTTGCTCTTCCTAAAGCTGTTGGCCAGAGCTCTGACCTGAATGGCTACTGAGCAACTATTGGTCAACTCAGGGTCCCATACTGAGAACAATTCATCATAGCTTTCAGAGACATTAATCAATCCAGTGCAATAGCGTTACACTCACTGAAATCTATCCTAACATAAAGATGCAGCTTCTCAGTTTAGCTACCATGAAGCTTATACTGAGAACTCCCTTGGGAGATACTGCTTCATCTCAAGCCATGGATGAGTATTTCAGAAAATCTTAAAACAGAGATTTGCTGAAATCTTTGGAGAACAAACAGATCATACCGATATTTTAAAGATGGAAGAGGGCCCTTGCAGTTTTGACCACCATCACTCTCTATCTGTCATGCTAGCATGCAACCCATTGAAGACCCTTTAGCTGCTCCTTCCTCTCCCAGGATGGCTTTATTTCATGTCTTTCCCACATTTCAAACCACATGCCTCGACAACCTCTTCAATTGTTATAGCTCTATTGAGAGGGTGTTTACATAAAAGCTCTTTGGAGCTTTTTGGATGAGAAACCACAAACATGCATGTACAGATTACATCAGATTTATTGCCACCGAGTAAGCTAAAACAATACTGAGCGTTACAGGTTCAGAACTCTGCCGACAGTTCTCATCCAAGAGCATTCATTCAGCAGGAGCTTGTGATCATACAGTTACCAATTACTCATCTCCTCTAAAGTCCACTGCCTTTTCATCCTTCCCATGCCCCTCAACTCATGGAGAGCATCACAAGGTTTTTAGTGGCTGAAAGGAACTATTCTTTCCAAGGAAGTAGACTTTACTTTGTCCATACAAGCAAGCACACAGTCACTGCCCCATTTCCTACTCCCGACATACATCTCAGTTCAGCCCCTTTATTCTAGACTCAATCTGCCCAAACATACTTGACCTCAATCAGTTACAACCCACTACAAATTCATATGGACTCATATCCTGCTGTTCCCAGTCATTCTTTCCAGTCCTTTCCCAGCCACTGTTGGGCATCAATCTTCTTTTCCCACCCATGCAAAAAAAGCAATATAACAAGATTTTCCCTTTTCCTTATTTGTTGCTTCCTTGCTCCCCCAACAACTTCTCAGGTTCTGCAGAACCATGAAAGCAGCAACTAGCCAGGAAAGAAACTACCAAAGGAATGGATATGAGGAATCTCCCACAAGCTAGATGATCCCTTCATTAAAACTCCTGTATTCCTATTGACCTGCCCATCATTCCAATCATAGACAACACACATGTCAAATAAACAAGTAAAGCCTAAAGGAAATTGTCACTAGTGTAAGCAATGGCATATATAAAGCCAGGGAAGGAAGAGGCGGACATGGAACATCATTTTCTCGAGCTCCTCCGCTATTCCTGGGAAAGTGAAATAAATGCATATCCAAACCCAAACCAGAAAATATTTTGAGTTCTTTCAGCTGTTTCACAGCAGTTAGCACATACTGAGCTCATGGAACAGTAAACTTTGTTTTCAATAGGGGAAAAAAAAAACAAAAACAGAACTAGGGAGATAAGAGAGAAAAATCTATCTAAAGATTTTGGGTGTGTCAAGGGGAACTGATAAAAAAGCAATCTCTCAATAATATGTCAATATTTTAAAACATTTTTCAGACAGCTCCATTAAATACTATATAAAACTCCCCTACAGAAGAGAAGGCATGGCAATCAAAGGCACAAATTACCTGTGAGCCAGCAGTGAGGACAAAACAAACATTGGTATGGATGAAATCTAATGTAAAGACTAAAAGGAGTGAAGAAGAATATGGGCAATTTTTTTTTAATGATGGGAGCAATGTTAAAGAAGACAAGAAAAGAGAGAACATAGATCTATATTTCAGCACTCTGAGGATTTCTAACCTGTCAAAACTACAAACTGTTTTAACTTTTCATTTAAGAGGGAGCACAGGCAGGCTGGCAGGACACTGTGTGCTATCTGAAAGTGGAGTGACAAAAATCCACACACCTTGGAGCACAGGAGGAACAAGTCCCCCCAGTGCAGGGCAGACACAGGAACTGCCTGTGTGCACCCTTGGGATTCAGGGAAGGGCAGAGCTTGTGGCAGTGTCTGAAGACTTTGCAGCAGACCTGAGAGGTCCCTCTTAGCCTGCCAATTAAATGCACAGACACAGCAAGAGACAGCCCCAGTCCAATGGAATGGAGCCCTGAACTGCTTGCAGAGCCTTCTCTCTGAGGAAGTTGTTTACATTGCCTTCTCCCACCATCTAATTTCAATTCCACTTAAAGCACCACCAGCAGGGTATTGAGTTCCTCATGTTCCTAATACTGTCAGTAGATGGAGGCAGGAGCTCCTAGAAGATAATTTGGAGCACCCAAAATCAGTTTGAGAGGGGCCCGAATATCCTCAAGTTGAACAAAGCAACCTGCCCAAAGGCAAAGAGCAGATCAGAAGTTAAAACCAAACTGCTGGTCCAGAAGAGCTCAGTGAAACTCCCGAGCAGGCTCCCAGGCAGAAGCTGCCCGATGGAGAAGTCAGAGTACTTCCCTCCCTTGCTGGTCTCTCCTGCCTATGCAACCCAGTTGAGACCAGACCCAGGCCATTCCAAGCCCTGCAGGAGGGGAAAGCAGGAATGGGATGGCTCAGGGGCTGTGTCCAGCTCCTGTTTGCTCTCGAGCCATTTGTGTGTGTTATCCAGCTCTGCAGCTTGCTCCATTGGACATGGATCTGGAGATCATATCAGAACACAGGTAAATATACTTGTTTCATGAAAGGAAAAGCCATCCTATCCCCATAGGTCTGCCTTTACAGACTATGAAGGCTCCAATCTCCACTCACTAAAATCAAACCATTTGTGATTTAATTGCATGAAAAAGTTTAGGGAAACACAAAAACCACAAGGAATTAATAGGCTGGAGATGGACTTTTTTACGCAGCAATTTTAGGGTAAAGTGGATCTTCACAAAAGCAAAAAACTCAGCACCACTTGAGGGTCTTCAAATAAATGCTGCTGGACACATAATCTCTAAACTGAAAACAACAAAACTTGAGCATAGATGGTTTCTGAGTTTTGCAGTGCAGTGCAACCAAGCAAAACCAAAGCTGCACAGCATGAAAGGTCCAACATTTGTCTGGACAACCAAGGTGTTACAAAAGCCTCTGAGGATATCCCAGAGAACCTAGCTCTGAGGCTACAACAGCAACAACAGAAAACTCTTCTGCTTCTTCCCCAACAAGTAGGATAATTTTGTTTATCTAAAAGCAGTATAATCAGGGCACTGAGAGAACTTCATTCTGGATGATAGAATCTGTTTTGTTTTCAGAGAAATAAAGTATTTAGTCATTTGTGGTAGGGCATTTTTCCAAATTATAATTCAGTTATTTATTCTGCTCCTTCTCAGGCTCACCTAGAGATGCTTGATTTAGCTCAAAGACAAGGCCATATATTGCACAGCTGTGGGATCAGATTATGTTTGACACATTAGTGGGAATTTCAGATTTGCTTGATGTGAAACTGCATGACAAAAACAATTCGGAATCTTTTAGGTTTTCTTCTGTCATCAACAGCAGTTTGCTGATGTTTCCTGTTGAGTCAGACCCTTCTAGCTTTTCTAATGGGACATTCAAATGAAGGGGAGGGTAGAAGAATGATTTCCACTGACATAATGGCCATTTTAGGAAAAAAACCAACCAAACAAACAACTACCACCTGGGGTTAACAGAATATTAAAAACCCCAAAACATGCCAGCCTTCTGACCCTGTAAACCTGATGCTGGGTTCACTGTAAACTGAGATGCTACAAGGTTGTAACAGGGGAAGCCTCATTAGGGACCATAACCTGAGAGCCCAGCTCAGAGGTCACACATTGCTGGTCAGAAAAATGTGGGAGACAGAGACAAGTCCAGCAGCAGCACAGGAGCACCAGCCCCTGAGCACTCGCTGTCTACAGAGCTGTGCCCTCTGCCAGAAAGGGAAACGAGCAGGCTTTGACACCTGAGCATTAGGGCACCTCTCTGAACCTCTCACCTCAAAGAGCCCGATATAAGGCCAGAGCTGTACGTCCTTCTGAGTGCTTGTTGATGCTCCACACCCAGGCCTGTTTCCAGCCATAGTGGTCCTAGCAGCCCTGTGCCTTTGATGGCAGGAGTGGCAGGTGGAAAAATGAAGGCCTATGTACCCATAAAGGATGCAAGTTTTGGACTGCCTGTCCTTGGATCTGTCCAGAAGCTTCATCTGGATGTGTTAAGGAGAACAATCTACTTCCCTTATACCTGCACTCAGACCATAAGCCTAGAGCTCTAGTTGTCAAACATCCTTTGTAAATAGTGATCTTTTGAGGGGCAAAAGTTGGTCCAAGATCTAGTGTTAGGTGGCATTTACTTCAGAAAAAGTCTTCTCTAACTCAACCCCAAACAGCAAGGTTCTGCAAAACCAGAATGAACTTCTTGTTGGAGAAATATTACCTCTAAACTTGCCCTTTAGAGCCCTTTCCAAAACCACAGATGCAAAGTAACGCCGAACAGGCAATGGCATTGAAGTCACCTGTATGGAAATACTACCTTGTCCTGACAGCAACTTCTGATGTGGTATGGCACCAACTGATGGACTCTAACAGGTGTGCCCCACGTCTAAGTATGTCCCCCACCCGACTGTATGCAAATGTCTAGACTGAAGGTCACAGGAGAAAAAATACTAAGTTTCATTTTCATTATTTTTTATTAGAGACTGCAAATTCTTTGGGTCAGGATTGACTTGTTCTGCACTGGGTGGATAGTCCCTTGATCTAGGGGGACCCCAATATCTTGGACTCTCTATACCTGTCAAGCGATCATTAATGTTACCTCAGTGTAAAAATTACATCTTTCTAAATCACTTAGCTTTTCAGAAACAGACAGGAACACCACTGGTTTATGTTTTGCTATGTTTGAAAGCATGCAATTAGACACGGATCTTACAAACATAAACAAACACTCCCATCCAACCTCCATGTTTCTAAAAAACCCCAGATTTGTTTAGACAAGGGGTTGATAATCCAGTTTGAACACAGGTATCTGAATGCTGTGACAGCTTCTTCATAATGCTCAGCTTATGGTACATTAAACTTTAAAGCAAGATAAACTCCTGCTTTCATTTTATCAAACATCTACCGAGACAGGAAAAAGAAAGACACAAAGCAATGTTTGCAGCTACAGCCAAGCATGGGATATCCAACTCAGCATATGTTTGAAATGAAATGAACAATATGTTGCATAGATATACTACTGTATTTTTCAACAGAGAAGATCACAGGGATTTGTAAATGTTAACCTCGTTCTTTCCCTTAAGAGTTTGGTTTTATTTCATGCCTAAAAAAAACCCCTGAGATTCACAGAGATTAGGCAAATAGAGACAGCAGTGCTTACAACTGAGACAGAAAGTGCTCTTAAAAGAAACTGCTCCGATAATCAGTTTGGGTGGAAGAACTCACAGCAGGGGACATGGACAAGACAGCTTTTAAGAGTACTAAGTGTTTTTAAGAGTGTTGTGCCACTTGTATTACTGAACTTTGGTAGTTAGCCATATTATGCCTTTTTGTCGTTGTTAAACCAGTAGCCTGTCTATCACAATAATAATGATGTAGCAACAGACATCCAAGAATCCATCGTAAGAAGTCTGCAAGAAGAAACTTTTACCTACAGAGAGCAAGTAGAAGGAATGGGGAGGGTAGCAGATGACTAAATCCTTAAGGAACAGGGGATAGCTAAGAGGCTTGAGCAGCCTCTTAACTTCACATATTAGCAAAAAAACAACTTCCCATTCACATCTGAAAAGACTATGTACCCAAAAAGCTTTGTAGTTCTTTCTACTCCCAACATTAAATCAACTACCTTACAAAGCCTCTCCTTAGAGCTGATTTAAGGTCATGTAGAAGACAAACAAACACTGAGAGGGTATAGTCACTTCCACTGATTTAAAATTGCCACACTACACTACAAGCATCACCTTCATATTACATTGATGACAACGCATAAGGAATCAGATGTGCTATTACATGATTTGTTATAAAGAGTCATTGATGATCTTCATTTTACCATAAGTAACAGCCTAAAAAATTATCACATCATCCAAGTTTCTTTCTAAGGCTTATATCTTCCTTTAAGTTTATTTTGTGCATCTATAGCCTCCCCTCCCTTTCCCAATCAAACCCTTCTTCTCTCCTTCTTTCATATGACCTCACCATACCCAAAAATGTGAAGAGATTGGTCTTATCACATCTCAGCAAGATACCACCTGCCAACTGAACTGTGACAAATCCCACCTGGCTCTACAATGCACACACTAACAGGGACTGAGGGTGAGCTGATGGATAGCAGCTCCAGACTGTCATTTAAACCCCTGAGTACCCCCAGCCACTAAAATCATGCTAAGAGAAGAGCTCAGTAACATGAATGTTGCCATCACCACATTCCTATTCTAGTGTGCATTAGATCATTTTACTCTCTCCTCTACCTGGGACTGTCTTCTGTTGACCCTTACTAAGGCTTTTACAGCCAACAAGGTGGACAAACTGCCTATTCTTTGTACTCACACAACAGCTGACACAATGTGACCCCAATCAATCATAAGTTACTACCATAACAACATTTACAACAGCAAATATTCATTCCTCCCTTTCCCCAGGACTGCCCTTCTGAAAAGATACAATCCTGGCAGAAAAAGCTAAAAAAAGAATAATTCAGTAGTTATTAAAAAATTAGGATAAGGCTTATAAAGAAAACCTCAAAGGAACTTTAAGAGTTATTACTTTATTATTACTCCTGTCACGCACAATACTCATGTTTTCTGGCTCCTAGAAGAGCCAGATAATCAGGTATGTAACATGACTGTAATAAAAACATTCTCTAGAATTAGAGACCTGCATTTCTATTAGCAACCATTTTACACACTGTTTAAGTAATTCCTTGAACCCAAGGTTTCAGTCATGAATAAAGGAAGATGTGAGCATGCATTGAGTTTTACTGATTTGTTTAAACATGCAGGCAGTATAAAAAACTTTAACAAAATAGGCTCAAATTAGAAAGTTGACAAGTTTGAACAACTACCACACTTGCAGATGTGCTTCAAGACTTTAACCTTACAGGCTCAGTCACTTCATTTTACTGAGATAAATAGATCTGAACAGGTCAGCCACCAGGCAAACCTACCAACAGCCCACAGCTTATTTCATTGGAGGTTTAAGAATCACCAGCTTCCAATTGGAAGAGTGACCTGTAGGCACCCGTATTTAATAAGCTGCTTAAAAAATCAACTTGAATCTGTAGATCAACAAGATTGGTTAGTAATAGCCATTGGCAGTTAAGAGTATAAAACACTTTCCCCACATAAAACTTCAGCTTCCTTTTCTTGATGCTTTCACAGAACTCACCTTTAGCCAAGGAAAGAAACACACTGAATGGGGTGTCCCTACTGTTAGACAATTTTCTACCTCACTGCTAAGTTGAACTTTTTGAAACTTTTATGGTAGGCACTCAATTCAGCAGTAACTGACCACAGCCACGAGTCTGGTTTACCTCTGCAATTTGAGCTAGGCTTGCTAATGGCAAGACCAAATGTGCATTAAACCACCGTGTCTTAACTTCAAGGGGAGGAACAGCCTTCCCTAAACTGAACCAGAAAATGAGGCCCTGGGCAAGCACACACCAGGCAGTACCTGACATTTACAAGGAGCAGTTCTGGGTCTTCGGGGGGCTTGGCACATCTGGACATGTGCTATGTGGAAGTATCAGGCTATTTCAAATGACTCACAGGTGGCCAGATCTCACCAGCTGATCTGCTGCTTTTCTGAGCTGTGGATGTGCCTCCCTGTCTTAAGCTCCCAGAGATGCACAGGTCTGCAGCTAAACATTGTGGTCTTACTAAACGATCTAGAGCTGTGGTTCTGTTTCCCAATAAAATTCAGAGGAATTAGGACTTGGATGTTTGTGATGATTTGGGCAGATCTTGCTAAGAAAGCAGGCTCGCCCACCTATCTGATACAGCAACACACGTCAAATATGGGTTTGACTCTTTATAGTCTCTCTAGACCCTCCCTGGACACAGAAGGCAGTTGAACAAAGCTCAACAGGGTGAAAGAATGAAAAAATATATGCAAAGTGATCTGTCATTTACATTGCTACAATAATTGTGCTAAACTCACAGTGCCACCACTATTCTCTTCTAGATTAGCTCTGGATTTTTGTTGGATGGTTTTTTTCTGCAACAGTCCCTGAAACCTTTCCTTGAACATTTATACAATTGAGAAAAGAACCTATTCTTTTACTGGAAGGGAGAATTTGAAGAGATATGCAAGTAAAAAGTCAGAAAAACACTCTGAGTTCAGATAATTTAATTTCTGAAATAAATGTCAGGACAGGGTGGGTTGTTTTTTAGTTTTTTTTCTTCATTTCAGCACAGCTCACTGCAATGCCTACTGTGCTAACCATTAGGGCTGCTGTTATTCTGATTTGTATCCACTAGTCAGTGTGGAAAGAACAAGAGAGGAAATTCAAGCAGCAGTTAAAGTGTCTGTACACTTAAGCCAAAGAAGAAGCGTGCAGCATAGTAGAGAGAAGAGGTCCAAAAAGTACTTGGTTTCTTTCTGACCTGAACCAATGTTACCCAAAGAAATTAAGAAGAATCCAACAAATGAGTTCTTAATTCAGAAGACAATTTTTGTTTCCAGTTGGTAAAGCACTTACAAGACAATATTGGAAGGAGAGAATTCTTAAAAGCATTGTGAGATTTGTGAGCATTTATGGCACTCTCTGCATCCAAACAAACTCCCCCTCCATTTCCCTCCTAGGCAATTACCTTTCAGTTTCCCCTCACAGATAAAAGACACTACAGATGCTGGCGGTGCTTCAGCAGGGTTTGTGTCTGATGTGCAGCCCATATCACCATTATCACTTACCAGTACAGCAGGACTAGGAAGACTGCCAGCAAAGCCAACGTGACTGTGGTACTGTTCATTTCTAGGGAGACAAGTGCCAGGAGATCTACAGGCTCCATCTTCCTCCACTACAGCTCCAGCCTTGAGCGCTGTGTGCAGGGGAAAGCCTCCACAAGGGCTGATAAAGCCTTCCACAGCTAAATGAATGACATCTGCAACAAAACAGGAACTGAGAGAGCAAAAACATGTCAAGCACAAGCTGCAAACCTTTCCTCTTCTCATCGACTGCACACTCTGAGACAGAACTCGAAGTTTCCCTGAATGGTAGAATGTAGCAATATCCCCCCTCCCACTATTGTTGACTGTCATGCTAGTAAATATTTACATACCCACCGCTTGAGACATCAGTGTTGCTGAATAGGTTTTTAGACCTCAAGTATGGGAAGCAAGGGAATGTGTGGGGAAAAGAAATGGGGAAGACAGCCTGACCATGTTACAGATCATGGAAGAAAAATATAAAGCCATTTCAGGGGTGCCCTGACAGAGAAACAGCAGCATTTTCTAAAGCAGCAAAACCAGAGCATTTTTCAATATAAAACTTCATTAGCACTTAATTTCCCTGTTGGTTATTCCTTGTAAGAATTGAACAAAGTAAACTTTAACTTATCACAACTAAAAGGAGGTATTAGAGGAAAACTGGTCTAACGTGACTTCTAGAATGCATACAAAGAAAGAACTTATGAGCAGAAAACCCCAGTTTTCTGCTGGGGTAGTACCAGATCCGTAAGTCAGCATGTGCCACACTGGTGAGTCCACTCAGGCAGCACTGTTTGGCTGTGTTATCTCAAGTTCATGAGTGCTACAGCAAATTTTCCTGGCTCAGTGCACTGTCCCCCTTGGAGGTATCACTAATCAGCCTCTCCAGAGATACTTTGGCTACCCCTATGTTGTATTTCTAGTATCAGATTTAGCACCAATATAGTCAAATCTACTATCTCTGCATTGTGGCATGGTCAAGCTGCTACAGCCACTTGAACAACCTGCAGAATGAAGTTTTGACTCCAGTTCTGGAAATAGTTTTTTCATTGTATATGAATTCTTCAGGTTTCTTCCCTATTTTCCTGCCTGCAAAACTAAATCGTGTTTTAAGCATCTGATCCAGTCCAATTAGAAAGGTAAACCAAAAAACACACCTTGAAGCGCTTCTGCGAGAGAAGTCCACCAACCTGTTTGTTATACACTAAAGTAACCAAATTCCATGATCAAAAAACTCTTCAGGACAACATCAGAAGCAGCAGCTTGCAAGTAAATGCCTCTGCCCGTGACAAAATTCCCTGAACTGTCCAGTATGGTTTGATACTTATGAAACTATAAATTCTCATATATGTGCTGCAGAGCCCCACCCATCCTACACAACCTATTTGAAAGTTAAGGAAATCAATGTTATGCAAAAATTAAGTTTGTGAGTTATATGATAACCTTGAAAACCAGAAACCCTGCAAACTCTGATTCTCATAACACACCTGATGAAGAGCAGTTTCTTCTCTTACTACCTCAAGACAACAGCTTAGATTTAATGTGCAAGGCTTCTCCAATATCAGCGTATTACATTTCCTGCTTTTATCAGAGAAGTTAATAATATAGGTATCAAAAAAGTAAAGTCTCTAACACAATGGAGTTTAATTTTAAGATGATTTGGCTCTACTCTAAGTGAGTCACTGCTATTTTGGTTCTCCGTGCTACACAACTGCATTAATTCCCTTCCAGCCTCAGATCCTTACAGAATAAGTAAAAGGTGTTAACCAGCTCATCAGCTCCACAGAACAGCAACGTACTTCACAGAAAACCTTGCTTCATGTAGTAACAACTGCCCTGCTATTCTGGGTCAATAACAGCTCTGCTGGTTTGCTGCTGCTGCTGCTGCTGGCAAGTTCTCCAAGAACAACTGCAACAAGATTCAAGATTAGTGACACAAGGCATTAATCAATGGGCACAAGCTAATCCCAACCAGCAACCAATCCTGTGGGACTTTAAGGAAAGAAAAAAAAAAATCAAACACTGATATGCATCAAAGTCTTTTCAAAAAATTAAACTAGTCACCACAAGGGTAGAAGACAATAAATAATATTCCAATTTCACTTTAGTTTACTTGACTTTTTAATAAAAGACATTCTTCTGTGCATAGAGGACAGATGTTCTCCTATTAAAATCAACTGCATGACTCCTATCAGCACACACACATCAAGTACAGACCTCACTTGTTTTTTAAGAAGTACTGGAGTCTTTTCCCAGTCACACTGAGAGACAGGAGGTATGAATAGTACTTAAATATAAACTTAAGGAAGAAAACAGGGTCCCCCATCAGTATCCAGTTTGGATGAGAACATATAATCAAGTTTTTTTTTTCTATTCTTTTCGTCCTTTTCTGTTGTTGATGGTGGGGTTTGTTTTGTCTTACTTTTTAAGCCTCATCCCCTGTTTCTTGCTGAAGGATTTTAACTTGGCACCTCCAACCATTAAGAAGGTGGCAAGCATTGACTCTAAAACCTACCTCTCATCACAGAGAGAGGCACTTAGAGTTATCATCTTGGAGTTAGGGACCTCAGCTCTGTGAAGAGTCACACAAATACATATGATGCTTTGCAGGGTCAGGGGAAGAGAAGTCAAGGATGCAGACAGCAATGAAAACAAGCTATTTATCAATCCTGAGAACTCTCTTCACATGTTTTTTACATGAGAAATGTCATCCTAATTAACAGTTAATAGCACAGATATTCGTCACCAACCTCCAAGTTCCTTTTGTGGAGTCAGGCTGGCCAGTATGGTAACAGATACAAAGTCCTCCCTAACCACATGCTGGAGGAAGGCAGAGACAAGCAGAAGAGAGCCTTTTCCTGTCAGACTGCTGTGAGTCAGCAGCACTGCCCATATTTGCATCCACAAGGCGTCCCTCAAGATTGCATCTACCAAGGTTTGCAGCTCCTTGACGCGGTGCCATCCACGCTCTTCTCTTCCATAGCAATTAGAATCCACAGATCACCACCTTGCTCATCACAAACAGATGTTGACAAGAACCCACACTGAAGAGACCCATCTCATCCTGCTTCCCCCACCACTGCCTGGGAGCTCAGGAGTTGAGTGCTGAGCAGCCAGAGCTGCAGCCTGGACATGCACTGGCAGCACTAGCTATTAAACAGGGAAGTATACAACAGCATTCAAAGCCTGAGAAGCTGAATTGTTCCTCAACTGAAAAAGAACAAAAACTTGGCACCCAGACAATTCAGGTTTTACAGGAAGCCTTCACGTCTTACAGCCCTGTCTGAGTCCAGCAATATTTTCTGTAAATGCTCTTCCAATACAATGCGTTTCAACTTCCAAAGGAATACAACTGTGGCTGTGAGCCTCAGCAATGCTTGACATACACAAGTATTGTTCCGACATGAAATACAGAGTTTATTAAAAAGCAGGATTATAGACCTTCCCAGTAAACCTAAATCACGTTAAGGATTTTGATGTGTCTTCAAAGCATACCAAATGGAAAGTGTAATCTCATATTTCAGGAGCTACTGACTACACCAGCTAGACTAACTACACGCTCCTGCTAATGACCAAATTCAATTCCTCTTGTGCTATTCTACCTCATATATTTTAGGTCTATAATAATCTAATTAAGGCTGAGCCACACCAACTTTATGATAGATGAAGGAAGTCCAGGAAGATGTTATGTTTTAATTTTATAGCAGTTTGTGTCTACAGAAATTTATAGCACAGTCTTCAGATCAACAAAATTCTGCTACAAAAAGCTTAGCCACAAAATACTGCAGACAAAATACCACAAAACAGCTTAAGAAAGAGATTAATCAGAGACTAGTTTATGTATAAGCTTTAACAAAGCCCATGTACCAAAACGTATAAGTATATATGATAATAATTTATCTTAAAGCAAAAGCCTTCCCAGAGCTAAAATGAATTCTCAATGTCTTGAAGGCAGACCAATAAAAAAAAAATTCCAGAGGCACATTTCACAGAGGTTTTTTTTTTTTCTTTTTTTAATTTATAACAACCTTAATATCCAAAGTACTGGGAATAATTATGTATTGGAATAGAGGGATTTACAATGGCCATCTGTGACTTAATTATTGCTATCCCTGTTCAAGGATTGATTAAGCAGATTAATCAGATGATTTTGTACTCCTGCATGATAAACTATGACAAACTACCCAACAGATAGACCACCAAGGGATCAGAGCCTACTAATAAAGATCCTGCACTACATTCAAAAGAGACAGGAGCACCAAAAGGACACCATGAGCTCATGGGAGATTCTCGAGTCACCTTGAATAAAGTCTCTCCAATAAAGTGCATCTCAAAAGGCAAACGCAGTAACTGCAAAACCACACTGAGGAGGCCACTTTCATGACCCTTCTGACTGAGAAACAGAAAGACATGCTTTTACACTTAAATAATTTTGCCAAGTCAGAACCCGGTTATATTAACTTAAATGCTTCTCAGGAAATAGGCACACAGTTTAAAATTCTAGGAAAGCTGAAATATTATGCAAACTTGTTCTTCACTAACAAATTTAATCTTAGCTGACTAAAAGTTATGGTACTTCAAACTCAGTGAGTATCTTAGAGGCTAAAAAACTCATTATGCTAACTAAATGTAGTACCACTGTACTAAGTCCCCTCTAAAGCAACAAGCTGTGAGATATCCTAGTTATTTCAAAGAACTCCTCTTAGAAATAGCACAGATTTTATGGTCAAAAGGAAGGACAGCTTCTTCCTCTTGCTGTGGGAGTTCGGAATGAGTTTCTAAAACAAAGTTACCTTTGCTAATAGTGACATTAGGATTTCGCAGCCCCTGTGAAATTCCAGAGAAAGCAGAAATTAATGTAACATCTGCTGCCCATCGCCAGGCATTTCTAAGCAATTTGACTTTATTAAATAATTGGTAACTTGTTTATATTTCTATAGCTTGCTTCAGAAACATTGATTGATTCAAGCAATGCTATAATTTCATTGTCCTATAAACTTGACTGGAGACAAATAAGGATTTGTGTTCATGGATCAATAGCTCCACATTCACAGCAAAAGCCAAAAACCCTGCCTAGACTAGTCTTGTAGTTGCAGAGAGACATATAAATGTTTGCCTTTGTAAAAATATTATGGTAAGAGCTGTTAAGTTATAACTTCTTTTGTGAAGCTCAGTTTTTAAACACCATGAGAAATACCTAAGCTTCTTTGTTTGATTGAAAAGCTACTCTATATAACAAATTCCAGGCTTGAATTCTCCAAACTATGTTTTGGTGCTGGATCACACATCAAAAGAACTGTGAAAAACTTAACAGAAGTACCTTGTCCTATAACTTAATTAAACAAACTTATGGACCAACACAAAGCATTTATCAATACCCTGTCAAAATTCAAAATGACAAATGGGGAAGGAATGAAAAGTCTCAAAAACCTTGAACATCAGACAAGGCAAAGAACTATTCTTCACCTGAGGTCTGCCACTGTTTTTTTTTCAAATATCTCATGCTCCCAGAAGAAACTTCTCAGATGTGAATGGAGAATGTGCCCATGGGTTATGGCCTTCAGCCTGACAAGAATGGTAGAATTCTTCCCATCTGGGAACTGTGGGCAGTATCAGCTCTCCCTTTATGTTTTATCTCTGTCTAAAATCAGAGGGTTTGGATGCAATTGTCCCTCGGAGATGAATAAGACAGCAAAAAGAGAGAGAAAATGAACGGGCAATGTGTTAGATGATAGAAACACGCCAAAACCAAACAGGTACTACATCTCAGGGACTACCACCACTAGTCTCTGCACAGAAGAGTCAGTAAACTGGCAAAAAGGAAAAAGAAAGGTGGCAATGAAGCAAGTCAGACAATTACTATTGCCACAGCAATGGTTCTCATACCTCAAGAAGCCCATAAACCCTTAGTTTACATCCACATGTAGAAATGTAACCTAACTACAAAGAAACTCAAACTGGCAGCAAAAGGAATCACTGAGGTCCAGTTCTTCAGCAATTCTTTAGTGGCATCTACAGAACCACTTCTTAAGATGCAGAAACACCCCTTCACAGAACACTCTCCTGGACATCACCAGGTGCAGGGTTTGGGAATGCTTCTCTGACTCCTGCAGATGTGGCAGGGGAAGCTGTTGCCTCTCTAACCCTTGAAAATGTTACCCATTACAAGCATTTCAAAGTGACAATAACTGCACTTTGAACAACCATGATGAATATTACGAGATGGCAGTAAGAACACAAAATTCATGGGGTGCTAGAACACAGAAAGCTGGGGCAGGAAGACACATATAACCTTCACACTATGGGGCAAACACAGGGACAATATAAAGTACCTTGAAAAGCCTTATTTTCACTCACGCCCCTATACAGAGCATATTTGCTGCCTAAATGTATGCATCACATGATGAATAATTCTTGGTAGATCATGCCAAATATTCCCAAAGGCCTTCTTACCCATATGAAAGGGAGCACAGATAACTAACATGCAAATTGCAGCCCCCTTACACACGGCAGAGGAGCACATGCAACATATGGGCGGCCTTACTCTGGTTCAGCCTCTTGTGCTTTCTCATTCCTTGGGCTTTTTTGCAGCAGACCTTTCTGCTGACCACCTGTACACCAATTCACCAAATCAGAAATCCCTTCAGCTATCTCATTCTCAGCAGGTATGTTGTAACACAGATATGCATAACCGGTGAGGGGAGAGAAAAAAAGAAAAAATAAAAATTTAAAAAAAAAATAATTATGCAATCACAAAACCAGCTCTTCCAAATCTCAAGCTCTTTCTGACCTCTTGGTTTAGTTGAGTTTTTTGCTACAGCACTGGTTGTTCATTTGTGCAATTGTGACAAATACAGGTTTTACTAAGGGCAAAGACTGTCAAGCTCAAAGCAAGGAAAAAATTGCTCAAAAGCTGTGAAACTCAAAGTATCAGGGCTAAAATACTAATTAAACTATTTTAATTGCTCAATTAAAAAATGCATGTTTTTCCTGCAGTCTCATGAATCTGAGACTAAATCTGTGATTTCTGAATGCTTGAGGTTAGCAATACTTGCAAAAGGGCATGAACCCAATAAGCTGACCTATTAGCCAAGGGAAGAGAGGTTAAGTGGAAGACTAAATAATCTGACGTTGAGTTGAAACAGCAAGAAAAACTTAGTCTCAACAAGATTTCAACCCTGCTGACACTCCTTTTAACTTCATCTCTCAAAGCATAGTGTAGTTGGGATTTGAGCCTAAAGTTTACAGAGCCCAGCCTCCTTCCTCCTTCCTACCTGCTGATGCCTTCTACCAAGTGGCAGATAAGCCCAGCCTTATAGTGTAGCTGGGCTAGTGCAAAAAGGAAATATGTAGCCTTCTCAGGGAATGGGGCTCTTTCTCCTCAAGAGTCCCTGCTCTGTCTGTGGCAGCTCAGGCTAACTAGAAATGCCCAGCGACAGAGGGAGGTTATGATGAGCTGTAATTCAGAGGGGCCCCAGAAGATGCACGTGAGTGTTTTAAGGGTGTAGCAAGGAATTTTTCTAAGTCTGGTGCAGGTAGATGCTCTCTGTCCTCATGTGATGCACTCAGCTCTGTGGACAGAGAGCACAACTCCAAACATAAAATATTGTTTTTCTCTCCATATATGTAATGCCAATGACCCTTACTGAAGCACTGAGGGTACACTGAGAAGATTACACTCCTTAATGTGCAGTTACAGCTGTACTGTAAATGCAACATTACATGCTTTCTATTTTCGTTCAAGACCACTCGGCTCTTCAAGACTGTTATAAACCTCAGAAAACAGGGGTTTATAATGGAAACGCTGGAACACTCAACTCTAAAAACCCCAGCAGAGAGGAAATATAGCTATAAATTCAGCTTTTCTTTTCCAGCATACACATTGGCAAGTTATGAATAATACGTATTTCTACACTTACAACAGACAGACGCACACACTGCTCAGGGTAACCTTTGCTGTAACGGTGGAGGATGGAAAGAGCTCAGAGTGGAAAGAACAACCTTTCATCTTGTGTTTTACAGAGTCACTGCAACTGCAATAATGACATAAACCCAGCAATTGAAATTTAGTAGCCTGTGCACCAGGGTTGAATTTCGAATGCACTTTTTTCAGAAAGGGTGAGTTATGTTTATATGGCCAGCAAGAAAAAGACATGAGCCCTCTCAAATGCCTTCTTGGTTTTTAAAAATGAGTTGCCTGTTAGGATGACGTTTAAATGGCATTGCAAATCAGCTTGCTATCCATTCAAAAACAGATATTCTATATATATTCTCTTCTGTATATAATCTTGTCTCTATCTTCTTACAACTACCAAGAAGCAAAATTTGGACTTGTAATTACTGGTCTTGCTTACATGAAAAACCCTGCTCTGTTTGGCAAGAGAAAGACGGACAGGCAACAGTACTACCACTGTGGCTCAGGCATTTGGGGATTTCTCCAGATATTTATAGCAACTGCAGAGGTGGGTCAATATAATCCCATTAGCCATTTCACACTGTGTGATTTCTGATGTGTATGAGGAAAGGAAAACAAAACCAACACAACTGCCATTTGGGAGGAGTGCTGGTGTTGGGTAAACAGGGAAATCCATGCCTGTTTTAAACAATGCAGCCTGACTGTCAGATGGGGAAAGGTAGAGTAGGGAGGTCTGTCCATGTTCAGCACCAGGAGGGAGGGGGCAGAGGCCCCCACCACTGCTGCTGCCTGCACAGGCCTTGGTGCCACCACCACCACCCTCCTCCCTGGTCACCTGCCCTGCACCACGGTTTCAGTGGCATCCCCAGCCATCATACTTCTCTGGAGACATTCTTGCAGGAGTTCTGACACCCTGGCTTAGGTTGCCATATGTACTGTTCATGTACAGAGAAACACTCAAAGTTCAGCAAGGCTGCCTGCAGGTATAATTCCCATTTTTTGTATTAGTGCTGTTCACATTCAAGAAAGATTTTTGAATGTGCAGGGAATGCTTTCAGACTGAGATGCCCCTATAAACTAATTTCTGTTCCAATTCAGATGCCCATAAGTTATTTTCTATTGCAAACATATCAGCTAATCGGTCCATGAGGTATATGAAAAACTTCACCTGGAAAGCAGCCCATGGGCCCTCCCCATTATAGCTGGGATTTTTACAATAATGGATTAGCTGGTAGAAAGTTCAGTGTTTCTTACCAACACCTCTAATATTAGCTATATCATCCTCATTTCAGATCTGAGGGCACTGCGTTTAACCTTTCTGCATGTTTGATTCATGAAGGACACCAGCCCTTCAGCTTTCTGCTTTCTGCATTCCCGTACAACAGCAGTCCTGATACCATGGTGTGCAAACCCCACACACCCAAAACCGTACCTCACACTGACCCAGAGCTGCCACGCCTCTCAGCAGGACGGGAACTGCCTCCCTGTCCAGACCTGTTCAGTTCAGCATTTGGCAACTTCTGCAGAGACCAACAGCAAATGTTGGCACTTTAGTGCCATTAAAAGGGCAACGCAATTCCCAGCAGAACTGGGAACTGCCTTTCACATCTTCCCTTGGGTGACACCTTTACTACGACGGTCTCCTGTCTTCACTTCCACCTTTTCTGTTTAAATAGGGTCTTGCAACAGTAGCCTTAGTTAAAAACTCCCACTCTGCTCCCGCAGTTTTCAGCCTGCCCACTGCCTGCTGCTTCACCCCAGAAGCAGTACCTGAGAAAAAGTGACCCTGACCATAAGTAATGCATACAAAAAAATCAGTGGTCTTCAGAATAATAAGTAAATTATTTGTAGGAAAAGACCACCAGGGTATAATTGTGTCATTGAACCAAGTCCGTATGCACGGGGCATTACTATCTCATGTACGCTTAGCCCTGGGAGGTCTGCAGTGTGTCCTTTTGCAAGGTATTTACCACAACTGTCTGGCAAATTTACACTCAGGTGTAAGGACAAACAGAAAAGCTGGAATAGTTTCCCAGGCGCCTGCTTGCCAGAGGATCACACGCAAAACGTTCAGAGGTGTTTTACCTTACCCAAGAAGCACACAAAACGATTTCTCCTCCCTCTACTATCTGACCACTGCTATGTTTTATTAAGCAGCAGGGTGAAACGTAAGCACTTCCAAGGATTTTCACTGTAGTGGTCTGAACAACCTGAAACTTTGAGTTGCCTCTAGTTGAGTAAACACCAGATACACTGGAAGAAGGAAATGTACACAGGCAGAGTCTATTGCAGCCACGTATGCAAAATGTGTATTTTTCAATTTCTCTCTAGTAAGACCTAGAAAGTCAACTCAAAAGGAAAAAAAATACTTTAAAAGCAAGCTTAAATTCAGCAAACAGCTGGATGCTATAAGACCCTTATTCACTAGTGAAAGTCTTCCAGCCCCTCTGGGGATTCCTACCCTCACTTTTTCTAAGACTCAATGATTATTTATCCCACTAACATTTACCTAAAGGAGCCAGCACATCTAACCATGGCTGTGGGGTAGAATGGCACCTCTCCCCGATCCCACATGCTGACACTGCAGACAGTGCCGCCAGCCAAGCCAAACCCCAATGACTTTGCCCAAGGATGTGCCACAGGAAAGACATGGCAACGCTTCCCAGCCAAAAGCACGGGGCAAGGACTAGGATGGACCACAGGATTTACACAGAAAATGCCAGGAGACCCTTACCTTCAGAGGTCTCCCGTGCCTCCTCCAGCGGTTCCTGGTTGGGGTGCCAGCCGCAGCTGCCCTGCAGCAGCCTGAGGGCAGCAGTGGGGCACGGAGCCATCGCCGCCTCCCTCAGGACAGACAGGTGGTGGGACAGCTGCCAGGCAGGGCCGCGGGACTACAGCTCCCAGGAGCCCCCGCGCCTCCCTGCTCCGTCCCCCTGCGCTGCCCCCCGCCACGCCCTCTGGGGGCTGTAGTTCCACCACCACCCCCAGCCTCTCCCGCTGACATGCTCCTGCTGGGAAAGGAGGCTTTGCGTGGCCACAAATGAAGCTAACACTCTGAGACCTTTTATATGTTTCTTTTTTAAAAAGTCTATATATGTATGCCTGCTTTTTTTTTTTTTTCTAAAGTGCAAAAGTCAGCAAATATTTTTGTCTCCAGCAAGGGGAAAATGGGAAGTTAGTGTTCTTCCAATTGTCTTTCTGCTTCTCGTGGAGGTGCTTTGGTTTGCTATGAAGGGAGAAGGGAAAAAGTGGAAAATAAAAGCTCATAAGCAAGTATTGCCAAACAGCTTTTGCAAAATTAGGTGGGAAAAACTTAAATGTTCCCATACACTAATTAGTCAATGACTGGCCTCAAGCCTACAAACGTGCCGATACTTAACTGTATCCTCCACTGAAGTGAATGCAATTGAATCTCATACTCCAGTTGTTCCAGAAACTCAAGGCCTCTAGAAATTATAAGCATGACTTAGTAATTAAGGGCTTATCCACGCAGGGAGTTGCTTCGGAGCAGCTTCTCTTGCATAACTCCCCTTCCCTGTGCTGGACATGTATTTCACACTAACACTGCTTTATTCTGAATTAGTTTGCCCTATTCAGGCCTTCAGTTCACAAACTACCTTTGCCCACATTGATGGACTCATTCAAGGTGAGCCTAAATTTCATGTTGTGTTTTAACCTTGTGTTTGGGCGTTCATTTAGGTATTTGTTCCCAAAAGCTAGGCATTTCTTTTGAAAACTAGAGGTGAAGTTTCTCACACACTCACTGCTGCTGTCAATTTGGGAGATCAATAGGATCCCTAAATGCCATGAGACTCACTAAAAACCCCTTTGGGAGCATGGCCCTATTTGCCTAACTGAATATTTCTTTTTCTAACACAAGGCTGTGCAAAGGAGAGAAAGTTCTCCTTTCAGAGTAAAATCTGCTCTTAGTAATTAGTCCTTGTGGGTAACAAGTTTTAACAATACTTCACAGAGAACATAAAATTCATAATCTGTCCAGAATATAGCCAAAGCTTGAAAGTTTTGCCCAATTTTTATTAATTGCATGTGCATAAAAATTTCAACAATATTAACATACAATGAGCCACAGAAGTTCTACCAAGACCAGTAGGTATTAAGCCCATGGATATATCAACAGGACCCCTTTACTTGAGGTGAAAAAGAGGAGAAGGAAAGGTTCTGAGTAACAGGAAAAAATAATACATGAGTGATGCAGGAGGTTTTAGTGCCCAGACAGGTGGTAGCCATAAAAACTTCTTAGCTCCCATGCAGGACCATGCCACAGCCATCTCTGTGCAGTTGCATGGCAACATTTCTAAATGAAAAAGACTTCCCTGATGAGGAGGACGTGATGTAGAGGCAGATAGTGAGTCCTGCCAGAACTGCAGAGGACCCACACTGGTCCGTGACTTCCAGCTCTGCAAGGGACTGCAGGGAAGCTGCAGGACTCCTGCACCCAAATCAATCAATCGAATGGCTTCTGGATTCCATCTGGCCCAGGGAAGGGTTTAGCTGCTTTGCAAAGGCACTACAGCTCATCTTGTACTTCTAGAACAAATTGGCAGCACATGAATAGCACACTTAAGCCATAACCTGGATAAACCTTCCAGGATAATTGAGATTCTACAGTATGTGACTTTTTATAGCAAGTTTTCATAGACTTGCTAGAAAAATGTGAGTTTTGACCTAGCACTTTTCATTCCAAGAGTTCTGAATAATCTATTTTAATGCAAGTTTAGAAAAGAAAAAAGGGGGAAAAAGTATGTTCTTTTGACTTCAAGTTCAATTGATAGAAGATTTATTAATCGGCATCATGCAATTGATATCAGAATGCCTGTATTAAAGCAGATACATGGAAGAGCTTGGAATGGATTGCTTCCCACAATCTTGTGGCATTAAGAGTAGAGTTACGATTGCTTTCTTTTTTTGTTTTGAACTCTCTAGCATTTTGTTGACTGAGGCAGTCTCTCTTATTAAAAATGAGATGTAAGAGACCTGTTTCTGTGATTGCAAAGGGTTATTACTTATTCCAACAGGTATTTTGGTAGTCTCTGACGTGCATAACTACAAATACCATGAATAAGTCTATGGAAACTGCTAAGGGACCTCTCATGTTTTCATCTTCCTACTTCCCAGAACAATAATGGTCTCAGTCATCCATTATTTGCAAGAATTCACAGATAATATCAGAATAAAGAGGAAGCATGGATAATACAGAACAAGACCCTCCTATTGTTTCACTGGAATATGGAAATCCACTGGAGACTAAACATTCTGTAAACATTGGTCTGATGCTGGCTGCCCTTCTTCCCTCCCCCGGGGGCCGACTGATGTGGGGAAGCCCAGCCCACCCCATTCACCTGACTGCCTGTAACCCAGAGCTGAAAGGGTTGCCATATGTAAGGACCACAGCAGGATGAACATGCTTCTCTTCCCACATGGAAAAGACATGCAAATTCCAGGTGCAGATGATTTCCCAAAAGCAGAAGGCAGGACAAGAGGAAAAAGCATTTAATGCCAATGGTGCCGGAGCTGAAAAACCCTCTCATGGGGGAGCTGTGAACACCCTGCATCTCCCTGTACAGAGAAGAGTGAGTCAAATTCACAATGCCATGCAGGCTCATACATGGCAAAAGCTTCCCATGGTGCCTTCGTATTTTGAAAAAATCAGAACTTTTCTCAGCATGTTTTATTGAACACCTAGTAAGCAAGGGAAAAATGGAGGCAGAGCAAAAACAATACCCTTGCAAAGCGCTGAGCAGCAAAGCAAAGAGCCAAAGGACTCCCGTTTCCCCTGAACACCTTTCACAACCTGCACCCTGGTTTCCTGGGCACTTGGCTGAGGCAGGAGCTGGTGCTGCCGGCTCACTCCATTCCCATCAGCATCCCAATATGCAGCCTCATGGGACTTGCAGGGTATTTCCATTGGGTTTGACTGACCACCGCCGAGCAGGGAAATCAGCTTCCCAGCCAGCAGATCAGATAGCAAACACACGGCATGCACAGTACTTAGTTTGTAACTTTGATGACATATTAGAGGCGAAAATAGAGGGAAGCTCATGGGAAAGCAGGGATCCAAAATTAAGGGTTGTTCTCCCTCCTGTGTCTGGGGAAGGCTCTGCTCTTCTCTCCCACGGCACGTGTGGCAGGTGAAATGAAGACACGGAGAGAATGCGGGCTGGGGAGGAGGGCAGGAGGGGCTGGATGCCGGCGGGCAAACGGCAGCGGCTCCGCATTGTTCTTGCCAGCAGATGGAGCAGGGCTGGCACGGGAAGGGTGAGCGATAGGAGCGGGAGGCCCTCCTGCCTCTGCCCACGCCTGCCCCTCTCCCCGGAGGTTCTCCTGAACTAGATGGTCTTCCCTTTCCTGCAGGAGGTTTTTCGTTCCCTCTCCTGGCCAGCGGATTCCTCCCAAAGGTCTCTCTCGATGAAGGTAAGCTTCTGCCAGGGCTGCCTCCCTGCAGTGATGCCTGCAGAGAGCTGAATACAGCAATGAGGGCTGAGTATAAAAGCATCTATCCCTATTTCTCCACTGGTGCCTGCATGTCCATGCCCACATGTCCACACACACACACTCTTTTGGTCTTAAACTGTGGACCACCTTGAGTAGACAGAGACCTTCTACATACCTGTGACCACCTTCCATTTCTCCTGACTGGTTCAGTCTCATTGTCTCTAGCTGTCAGAAGGGTTATTTTCTACTCTTACTTCTGTTTCTCCTGAGTTTAAGCCAGGATCAACATGACAGATGGATATGTTCATGTCAGGTCAGCAAATTAAACCTAGTGAGCTAAGAATAACCAGATTCCAAAGGTGAAAAAACAGAGATAGGGTGGAAATGGAGAAGTACTGTTTCCTTGCTTAGCCCTGGACACAAGAATTAATGGAAAAAAGCCCATGTAACCCTCCATCTCCCCTTAGAGCCCCTCTCCGAGACCAAATCCCCTTACCCACAACACACATTCCTTCATTCCTTTAATTTGCTTTTTGGGTGAGAATGTGAGACACAGGTCCAGCTCACTGTGCTGTGTCAGAGGGTCAGTTCTGCACAGGTAAGTCCTCTGCAGGTAGCAGGCCTCCTCATGGAAAACTGCCCTTCTATGCACTTACAGTTGAGACTCTGCTTATTTTTTCCATAGATAATGCTAAATATCTGTAGTAAATGTGACAAAGTGGGTGATCCATGTGTCATTTTACAAATATTGTACGTGCACTGGCTTGGGAAAGGACAAGCAGGTTGTGATGGGTGGGCAGTGCTCAGTGAGCATTATAATCAGGCAGTTTAATACAGATGTGGTGCTGCTAATGTGGGCATCATCCAGTGCACATGAAAAGACGAGGATACAGCAAAATATACAGAATAAATATTTTCTGCTTGGCAAAGGAAGACATTTGCAGGTAACTCCAATATTTATGTCGCATTCTTCTTTCTTTTGCCTTTCAGTGTTCATAATTCTAGTTTTTGGAATCAGCTCATTCTTTCTCAAAAGAGTTGGAATATTTTGTTTTTTTTTTTTTTTTTTTGGTTAAAAAGCAGCTCTTTTACTTATGACATTTATTTATTTATTTATTTATTTATTTATTTATTTATTATCTTTGCCATCATTAATTAAGACATCACCTAGTGTTATGCCCATAGGGGAAAATCCA
>WEKY01027036.1:149437-165618 GCA_013390045.1 Picathartes gymnocephalus | reverse complement strand
AGATGTTGGAGTGATATGCTACACAGACAGTAAGGAATAATATTTTATGTTAAAATTAAATATAAAATTTTTTAAAAATATTTTTTATTAAAAATCCAAGGTGGCCAAGTTTCCTAACGGAAAGGGCAAAATATCTCAGGGTTTGAACAGAGGCACCACCTGCACCAGAGCAACCCCAGACTAATTGATTGTGAGTGTGCATGTCTCTGTGTATGTATGTGTGTGTGTGTGTGTGTGTGTGTGCTTCAGAGGGACATTCTTTGCTTCAGCTCCATTGTAATTCCTTTAAATATTTATTACTGGAATGTAAATTCTCCTGAAAACTGAGGCCCTTTGCTTTGGAAAAAACAGACCATCACCTACCACGGGTGTTGTCGCTCAAGTGAAATAGCCAAGTCCCTTTAGGAGAAACAAAAGGATTTGGTTATATAAACAAGTCACTGCATTGAATTATAAGAGTGGGGGAAAAAAACAGAACAAAAACCTGCTGACTGCTGGTCTGGTTGAACTACTCCTTGGCTACGTGTGAACTGAGGTTCTGCAGATCTAGCAAGAAGCAGGAGCAATATTAAAATGAATTGGTTACTAATAGTGGAAATAGTCCAGCAAACACATTTACAATATGCAGCCGTAAGGATGGTTTTGTTTTCAGATTGGTTGTCTTTATTTTCAATGTAAAGCATTAATAAGCTTCTTAAGGAGACTGGGGATGGGAGAAAACATTGGCTGATCACCTTAAAGCCCAGGAAAATAAAAAAAGTTCTCAGGTTGCTGGATGAAATAACAAACTAGAACGAGTTTATACTTCTTACACTGCTATGAAAGCTTTACTTCTAGATCATTTCCAGGCACCAGAAAGTTATTAAAATCCACAAAGGGAAAAGAAATTCTACATTTATATGAGCTTTAAAACTTATTTTGGGACTTCTGCTTGATACCAGTGTAACGGAGAATAAACCTGTAATGCAAAAAAGCTAGCAAAAAAAGAGGAACCAAGGACCAATCTAGCACTGCAAACACTTGGGAAGGGATTTATCAAATAATATTAGGGGTTTGACACTTCATTCTGAAGGGTCAAAACTGGAACAGACTGGTGTGAGTAGTACCAGCACTTAGGCTCAGGTATTTGTATCACTTTAAACCCTACAGTCATTTTAAAGATATAAATAGGCTTGGAAAAATCAGATTATTGGAAGGATTAAATTGGGATCAGTGTCAGTAATAATCTATTCCTTTGTGGTGACACCAATTGAAACAGGGAAAGGTTGGGGGAGGGGAGTAATGCTATACAACGTTGCCTATGGATTGTGTGGGAATGGGGAATATAAACAAGGGGAAGGTGGGTTAAATAGCACAGTTCCCATGTGTCCAATAGGCAGGGTAGACATAAGGACAGAGAAATCTTCCCTAGAAATAGCGTTGGCCAAAGACCCTGTCTCACCAAAGGCCAGTTACAGTGAGTGCCAAAACACACCAGTCTTTCTCTAGTTTATTAAGCTAATAAAGTCTGTCTGTGTGCTGCACTTCCACACTTCCAGTCCCACCACCCAGTGTGCTTTAAGAGGAATAAAATCATCAAGGAATCATAAAGGAACTCAATTTCCTTTTTTTTTTTTCAATCACATTGCCTTATCTTTTCCCTACAGTGTCACTCCAGTTATCTCCTAACCGGGCTGGAAAAACAGGCAGCGGGTACCTGGCTGCCCTGTGTCTGGAGATTCTGGATTATCCCAGTCTGAGGAATGTCATTTGGTCTCCAAGCACCAGCCCCTCCATCACCAGGTCAGTGCAATTACCCCATCCAACCCTCATTCAGCCATCCCCAACTGCAATCCATGCAGGTGTGGCCTACATAAGAGCTAAGCAAGCAGCAGCTGGCCCAGGCTCTTTATCATTCCCCAAAATACATTTCTACAAGTACAATCAAATTTATTTGGCTCTTTTGGATCCAGAATGATTTTGGTAGCAGTGGCTTTAATTTGGTGACAAATTGCCTTCTGAATTTTCTTTCATCCAGGAACATGAGAGCAGGGTACACAAGGTACCTTGTGGTGGTTGAGGAAAGAAAGCATATTTGGATTTGTTTTCCATCTTGTCTTTCAGAGAAAGTTAAAGACTGGATTTTCAGTCTGGAGCTCTCTAAGTGAGATCCTGCCTCCCTGACAAGTCATTTTCTGCTTAATCTGAAGATGATTAGAGGACTGGAGCACCTTTTCCATGAGGAAAGGTTGAAAGAGTTGGGGTTGTTCAATTGGATAAGAGAAGGCTCCTGGGAGACCTTATAGTGGCCTTCCAGTACCTGACTTTTTAGTAGGGACAGTAACAACAAGACTAGGGGGAAGGGTTTTAAACTAAAAGAGTGGAGATTCAGACAGATAAACACAAGAAATTTTTTACAATGAAGGTGGTGAAACACTGGCACAGAGAGGTGATAGAGGCCCCATTCTTGGAAACATTCAAGGTTAGGTTGGACAACCCTCTGAGCAACTTGATCTAGATGAAAATGTCCCTGTCCGTGGAAGCGGGGGTGAAGTAGATGAGGTTTAAAGGTGCCTTCCAACACAGAGCAGTCTCTGATTCTGTGGGAAAGGGGATTTCTCTGGACAGGACTCTTTTGTCCTTCCACTGACTGCTGAGTGGACAGTGCTGGGAGACTGATGGCAGT
Source organism: Picathartes gymnocephalus (assembly GCA_013390045.1). Classification (NCBI taxonomy): domain Eukaryota; kingdom Metazoa; phylum Chordata; class Aves; order Passeriformes; family Picathartidae; genus Picathartes; species Picathartes gymnocephalus. Next base: position 162,953 of record WEKY01027036.1, on the reverse strand, counting down.
GCATCTCAGGCCTTTGAGCAGGTTTCTATAAATACACCTGACTATAAGCAAGATAGTGGTGAGAAGAAAGAAATGCAATGTTTCTTGGAGTAAATAACACTTCACTTATACTGCCCAGTGACAGGAGCAAAAATCATAGGCTGGGCAACTCCTAGCACTGTTCCCAGGTGCTTTTCCAAAAGTTTGCTTTAACTCTGTACAGAATGAACTATTTGGGGTTTTTTCCTGTTGAAGAAGAAATGGTTGATATTTGGATGTGCAGTTATAGCTTTGTGTCTTCAGAGGCTTCCTCATAAAAGCTTGTGGTTCTTTTCACATATCCCATTGGAATTTCTTTTCTAAATATGTATTTAAATTTCTCCCTCTATTTTGTTAGATGTAAAATGCAAGCCTCTGCATCTACAAATAAGCTCATGCACTTCTCTTTTCTTTCAGTCTTTCAGCTTCCCATTTTTACTGCTACTCAGTTAATTACTCTTTTATAATTATTTCCCTCTTTATTTACGTGAGCATGTGTTTTCCCTGGGAAGCTGCTGCCTGGTCCTTGGGAGTCAGGGTAACCTGACTCCAGCCTCGCTTGCTCTCTGTGAACCTTCTGGCGTCACGGAGCAGCTCTCAGCAATCAAGGGGTAGGATCACTGGCTTGCTTGGCCCTGGGCGCTGAGCCCTGGGTGCTGGGTGCCCATTCCTTCTTTGCCTGGTGCACCTAAGCATCTGGAAATGCTCTACCATCCCAAAACAGTCTGGCCTCAGGTGGGTTATGAGGCCAGAAACCCCCTTTGGGGCAAAACAGGAGGGGTATGAGCGACTTGGGAGGGCGAGGAAGGGGAGGGCATCCCAGCACTGCAGCCTCCATCCCTTCATCTCCCTCTGCCGCCGCTCTTCCGCTGAGGAAACCAAGCTGACAGCAATGGCACTTTGTGCTTCAAAGGGCCCCTGCCAAGCTCGTCACTGCTATTTGTGTAATGGGCTGAAATTCTTGAGAGAGCAGTGATACATAAAGGAAGAGTCTCAGTGTAATTAGTGATCCTTACAGCTTTTCATTCCTGGAAATTTGAGGGTAAGGAAATAGCTGTAAGGGTAAGCAGGAGATAAATGTTGGTTCGTGGCACATTCCTCATTTAAACATCTTCAGCACATCCCAGGGTTGCTGTCCCATAGGCAGGGCTTACCAAGGGTGTGATTCCTTTCTTCTTCATCTCTAAATCATCAAGCTTTCTCCTTGGACATTAATTAGAACCATCAGAGCTGATCAAAAAGAAGGGGGAAAAAATTTTACACAGATCCTCCATTACAATTTCCTTTCTAATTTTTTGTTTTTAATTTTTTAACATTTTAAAAACTAGTTTTGAACACTTCTTTCTTCAGGTTGTGAGAAAATTTCCCTTTAGCCTCCCACAATCAAGTAATAATAGAAACAAAATATGTCCCCTTCTATATCCACATTAAAGAAATTTATGCCTGTCCCACTTAAGAACTAGCTGCTACCGTGACCTGCATTTTTTCATCTCATCTCCACTTTCTTGTGGGTTCATATTAATTTCTCTGTAGTGGTAGAAATGGAGTTCTAGGCATGTGTTTTTCTCAGAATCAGGCTGAGACTGAGTCTCTGACCACAGCTGTGGTCAAGTTGGTCAAAGAGTTGAGTTTATCTGAGAAGCAAGCAGTCCCTTTAGTACCAGTAGCCAGAAGAAATTCTTCCCATTAATGCCAGCCAGGCTCCAGCAGCCCTCTGCTTCAAAGCAGTTCCTTCTCCAAAGAGATCAAATCTTTCCATGCTGTCTGACTGGGACACCTTCTGTGACCCTGCACAGGCCGGGAAGCAGCACCTCAATTGATTTCAGCTCTCCCAGTTGCCACAGTTTGCTGGATTTTGGAAAACATTCTATGGCAAAGAGTTGGGCAGCAAGCCGACATGCAGGCTACAGGCTCTGTGGGCTCTGCTCCCAGTGCCACCAGTCACAGTGCCAGTACCTTGGGTCACACGCCAGCATGAGGGATGGAAGCAGGGTATGATCCCAGATGGAGCCACGGGCACCAGGTACAGCCCGGCTGAGCTCACAGACTGGGGCTGTTCCACAGCTAAGCACAAACCTCACTTTTTCTCAGGTGCTGGAGCTGTTTCACAGCAAAGCACAAATCCCACCTTTTTTTCTCAGGTGTCCCACATCTGAGCATGAGCCGGAGGACAAAGTCTCCAAGCCAAAGGGGCCAAGCACTAGGGTGGGAAGAGCAGAGTCCACGTTCATTAACTTACGTGCTTATCTCAATATTGTACCTGGCACCACGGTACTGCAGTGATTGGAACCCCGTAAACACCAATGACAGATAGTAATTAGCACCCCATACATACCACCAACAGATGATCTTAACACTAGGAAGCAAGAACAAGTTTTTCATACCCAACTGGCCGAGCAAGCTTTAAGGTGAAAATAACAAGAAGATGTAAAAAACACTGTTTGAAAACAAAGATCTTCCTTGGGAGTCAAATTTTTAATGAAAACAAAGCCTAAACCAGCAGCCTTGTACTAGTAGCCTTTGGCTCCAAAATGCCCTAAGTCAGTTTATGTCTGTCTGATAAAAGGGTAGTTGATTGATTCATTACAGCCAAAAGCTCAGCTCCTAGGAATGCATGGTGCTTAATTTCTTTTTTCTGGGATCGCTTTGATCTCTGCTGGAGGTTGAGGAGCAGGCTCCAAATTATAAAGTATTTTTGGAATTATATTGAGACCATTTTTCAGAAAAGTCACCTTCAAGTCTTCAAGACTCTCTCTAGAGACACAAGGATGGTGGAAAACTTCTAGCATGACATTTTTATCTGAGGGAAAAGGAATATGACCAATCTTAAAGGAATGGTAATGCAATCACACTTGGACTAACACTTGGATGTGGACCTAGAACCTAAAGTTTTCTACACACTAAACCTAAAGCACAAGTTTCTCTGAGGGTATGTGGAAGCAATAATAGGTTTACAAATCTCTGTAGATCAGCTAGGGGAAGACAGGCATCCTATACACAGCACATGGGAGAAACTCACCTTTCAATTCAGTGTGTTAAATTCCACAGCTCCATTTATTTCAGCTTAACAAAACTCAACAGAGGCATGGCACCTGCTCCCTACCGTTCCCCCTCTGCACAGAGCCCTTCCCGACCCCCTTTATACCTTAGAGCCCAGCAGATCTTTCACTTTGTCCCATCTGCCAGATTCTGGTCACATTTGCCAGGCTGCTGGAGAGCTCCTGCCATCAGAGCTGAGAGTCTGCTGGAGTCTGGGCATCTCCTCATCACCGACAGTGATCAGCAGGACTGGAACCTGCAGTTCAGTATCTGACAAGTGCTCTGGCAAAGCAAGTCATGGAACAAGGAAACCTCCAGCATAACTCTAATAACCTCCTCCACAGTACTATAGAAACTTAGTAGACCCTACATTCACTGACTCCATTTACCCAAGCATTACAAAATATTAAATAGCATATTTAGCAAAACAAGAGCTTTCAGGTATTCTTTTTGGTAGGCAATTGTCAAGGGCAGAGCTGCACGTTGAGTTTGTATCTGCGTTGAAACCTCCACTGACTTAATTAGGGTAGAATGCATGAAGTGTAGTCATTATAATCTGCTTTGCAATGACACAAACATATAATACACATGTTCATGTGACAGGAGTGTCCAGATTTTGCATCCAAGCCTTTGACAAGATTTCAGGGGGGAGAACAGGGAAGGAGGGGAGAAGGGAAGATCGTAAGAATTGTTCAGCTGATATTTCTAAACCCTTGGAAACAGCCACTAAGTCTTTCGCTGCCTCCACCCTTCCCAGTAGTCTCATCATGGTAAGTAATGTTGCACTTATTTGAAAACTCACGTTTTCATAAGGCTGGCTGTGCAGGGGAGCCAGCAGCACAAGCAGTGGTGAAGATCTCTGCTCCTAAATGCTGAACCCCAGCACTCATGCCCCTTCAGCTCCCATGAGCATCTCTGTTTGCTTTCAGAAAGCAGCTTGAACTTCTGTCTTAAAGTAAAAGCACATCATGACAGATACTCTAATCACAATGTCTAAATATAATACAAGGGAAGACAATTTAAGAGAGCTCAGCTACACTTTTTAAAGCAACTGTCAGGAAACTGACTCTGTGGCTTGCTGCTTTAGAGTAAGATTAAATGAATCAGTCTCACCATTTGAATGCGTGGGAAGTCAGAGACAGCAAAGTGACGACTAAGGACGGTTTATTTATAATTGGGCCCTCCTTCTATAGCTGTTTGTGCACAAGGCCTGAGCACTAAGTACAAAAGTACCTGCCCTTTATGTAAAATTACTCACAAGTGCTACGTGTAGGTCAGGTAGATGTCTATGCTGGTTGGCTGATTACAAAGTTCATGTAATTATTATTGAACTGTCTAGTGATGTTTAGGAAAAGAATACAGCTTATTATGCAGCAGCTTCAAAAGGCTCTGACTCCATGGTCCTTCAGCCAGGAGTCATTCACAACAAGGAAGAGCCTGAGCTGGGCATTGCTGCCAGGTCTGTGAGGGCTGGAGGGTGACACTGAGGCAGCTTCGGTGGATGCTTTATGAGCAGGGACCTTTGATACTTAAGCTGCAGATCCCCACTCCCTGGGCTAAAACACTTCTGACTTTAACCTAAATGTTTCCAAAACAAGACTTGCCACTGACAGTCAAGAGTGGCGTAGCTGCAGATGCAATCACAAGCTCGGGAGAAATTCAGTAGTTTATGGTACTGTCTGATTAATGAGCCCAGGTGGAGCAGCATCGCAAAGAGAAATGGGTTTATCAAAGGAAGAAAGGTGAGTTCTCATCTCCACCACCTCAGGATGCAGCCCTCACCTTTTAAAATGTTGCTCTGCGTGAGTGAAAGGCAAAATCCACAAATCTGAAGTAAAGCTGCTGAGAGAAGTACCGGGGAGTGGCTGAGTCCCTTGGAAAAAGTGCAGTATTGCTCTTCGCCAAGCCTCCAGGTGGAAAAGTCGATGGAATGAAGCTGACCTCAAGCTTTTATTCCGCCCCACTCTGGCAGGCTTTAGTCTATAGCATCAGCCTGCACCCCTAACTGGGAAATATTATTAAAATGACATTAAATATTAAGAGAGACAACACAGCATCTCTCGCAGTGAGGGAGCTCCTGACACAGCAATCTTTTCCTAATAAACTGCCTTGACAAACAATTTACTTATGTTCTTATTTCAATTAGATGAACTACTCTGGAGCAGTAAGGGTGAGTGTGGCTGGGTGTTATTTTGAGATGTAGTAAATATTTATTCCTCTCTCTCTGCGTGAGGAGAGTGGTCAGCAGGGTCGCAAGACAAGACCTCACGATCACAATATTTAAAGCTGTGATAGTCACAGGCTGTGACTAATCAGCAAGGCACAATGCTTTAGTGTCAGCCTTTCACCAACAGCTTGGCTATTGGTACAGCATTAACAGTGACGGACATCATGGCCAGGTTTGGCTCTCATAGAGATCTGGTCTGGAAAAAGAGATAATATCCATTTCCACAGCCAAACAAGTGTAAATGCTAGAAGGGTTTTCCACCCCTGGCCAGAAGGCTCCCGCCAAGCTCAGGGCTGTGTTGTGGCCGGCACTGCGTGTACCAAATGTACTCCTTGGCCCACAGTACCTAAACACACAGAGTCCCCAGACAGACCCATGGTCAAGTCATGGCCTCACATCTCCAGGCTCCCAGCTGAGCAAGGGAGTGGTGCAAAGACAGGAGAAGGACTGCTGGAAGGTACTGGGAAATTTAAAGCAAAGAAAATCTCCCTCTCTGCTTTCTTGGAAACTTTGCCTGCAATTTCAAATATTTATTGTTGACAGCACGAGAGACGAGGAAGTAAACACGTGTGCTTGTCTTTGAAACACTGCTGGTCTGATGGCCATTTTGGGAAGGGGGATAAAAATGTTTAACTTCGGAAAAGCAGTTGCTTTACAGAGAATCCCTTGAGGCTCTACACAGCCCACAGGTTGGAAGCCACGAGGTTTCTGTCAGCACATCCGTACTTACCCCTGAAGTATAGTCTAGAAGATCAGCTCTGGCAAATTGCCACAGAAAGTTTTATTACTTTAAAGTCACTGAGTTTGTTTTATAAGGCCTGACCAAAATTTTACCTCAGTCTGTATACATTTTTTCCCATATAATAAAATACCTCCCTTTGAAAAGGCTGTTTCAGAGGCTGAAGAGTAGAGGGAAATCTCTTCCCTTGTTGCTGAAGCCATGCCTGAGATGAAACATAGATGTTCTTCCCTGGAAAGGCCACGCAATGGGATTTTTTAAGGTGAAGAGTGAAATGGAATAAATAAAGCCGAGCAGTGAGGTGGGGTACATGAGTGGGCCAGGCAGGCATTCCCCGATAGGAATTTGGCTTGTAAATCATCCTGTTAATAACTCCATAGAGTCTGTAATGATAGGGGACCTCACCTAATGCCTCATCAAAAAGTCAACACACTTTGCAGAACTGAGCATCCCTCATACAATCCTCTACAGCACTTTATACAGTGAATCACAACCTTGTATGTAACTTTTTATATGTGTTGCCCTTTTAACCTGAAATAGTCCCTTCCTTTCCCTTTCCTGGTGTTCAGGAATGGATTGAAAATGGGCATTAGACCTAAAATTTCAGATCCAAAAGTAGAGAATTCGGAGTGCAAGATGATTCCTCATGTGTGCATCCACATTCCTACAGAAATGATTTGAAGCCTGGGGAATGATTTAGGTGGCTGAGCCGAACTGTCCTCTGAGTGGTTGTATTTAGAGCTACATGTGTGTCCAGGGGCATCACAGCATCACCAGTACCAGCAGAGCCACACAGGCTGATAGGAGCTCAGGCTCTGCCCACAGGGCCCTGCTGATGCCACTGGCTACCAAAAAGGTTGAGTTGATGCTGGCAGAGACTGTCCCTCCCTTGGAAATGGCACTTTCAGTAAGATAGAGAATGTGAGTCAAAGTTTAGTGGATAAACTGGTAGTTTCACCGAAGGAAGATGAGGAATTGCAAGGTGAAAACAGGGTAAAATTTAGAAAGAGATAATATGAAAAATTTCCTGTATAAAAACTTGAAAAAAATATTGGGGGAAAAAGAAGTATGGAAATAACTTTGTTTTCAGGAGAATACAAGGACTACATTTAATTTTTGTTGTGTAGAATGGGAATTTTTTTTCCTTGCTCCAAGTGTACCTTTTAATACAGCTTTACCAGTGGAATAGTTAATAAAGCCTGCATCACAAATGTGGTGCTCTCAGGAGCTAGGTACCGATGTGCCCTTTCCCACTGCAGCAGAGGTAGGAGGGTTTCTAGTGAGCTCTGGGAAGCAGGAGTCTCTCAGGAATTTCTCAGCACAACAAATGCATCAGTAGGTGCTATTGGCTGTTTTCACCAGAAGGATTTTCTTCAGTGAGTTTTTCTTCCTTCCAGCCAAGGACAAACCTCTGACACTAGCCCACATTATTGTTTGAAGACAGATTGAAATCTCATGATTCTGACATCGTTTTATTTTTAATTTCCACACTGCAAGTGTCAGGGGAAAAAATACCCTAAAAATTATACTTCAGAAAAGACTATAATTACTTCCAATTAAATCATGGCCCTGGTTGTTTGAAAGACAACCACAGCTAGAATTTCATTATCTGATAAGCACTTTTTTAAAAAAATATATTTCAAAGTTTCTTTTATTAATAATAAGAAGAAAAGGATCCAAGATCCTGCAACAATACCTGAGCCAACTGCAAATGCTCAACAATGGGAAATTGTGTTTAACCCCTCAAACAGAGAGGCCACATCATTTTTAGGGCATTTATTTCACAATACTCCTGATGGGGAAGCAAGCTCAGGAATGTGATCAGATGTGGTGGAAGGCCTGGGTGAGGTGACCCAGATCTCTGCCTTCCCCAGGGCACCGATCAGGCTCTGTGCTTCCATCACACCTTCCCTCCATCCACGGTACCTAAAGCATTTTACAGCATCTGTCCTGTTTCTCATCACCACGCTCCTGTCTCTATCAGGGTACATCTGTTGAAGCCACTGAGGTTTTATCAGCGTCATCTGCTTTCATAGTGGGAATGAAGTCTCATCCCTCTGTATGCCTGTGCTGTAAAGCCATTTGTTACCCCCTGAAAGGGGCATTTACATCACATGAGCTGCATTGAGGAAGACACTGATGTTCAGACTGAGTAAAAATATCTGAGTTCCTATAAACCCCCACTTGCTGGTGCATGGGACAATTGTGCTGTAGGTTTTTGTGGTCTTATTTTGAACTTCAGCTGTGACAGAGCCATCAGTCCCCAACCCCACTCAAGTATGCAGCATATTTTCCATATGTGTTAACAGATAAGGGCCTTCCCTCAGAACCTTACCAAGTAAGCAGTCATTGTCCCAGCCCAGTACGCTGGCTGTTTTGTGATGCTCTTGGGAGTCTGTCTGTACCATTTGCCGTGCAGAAGAGGGACACGTGGACTTGAGGGAAGGGGCAGGGGGGCTTCCACAAAACACCTGCCAGCAAAAAGGCTTGTGTGTGGAGGGATAGGTGACACTGAAGGCCTCAGTCACTAGCAGCAACCCAAAATCCCTGTCACAAGAGACAGGGTTTTCTCCAAGTGATGCCACAGAGGCAGCCCATAGCAAGTGTTTGCTAATGATGATCCTTGTGGGTCCCTTCCAACTCAGGATATTCTGTGATTAGCAGAGATGTAATGGGCATATCATAGCAGGTTGCCTGGGCATCCACAACTTGCACACAGAACAGACATTCCTGCTATCCATGGAAAAATCCTTCCCCAAATATTCCACATCACAGTGGCTACTCTCTGAGCTGGTCTTATTAGGTGGAAAGAAATTAAAAATTGGAATTGACTCACCAGTAAAAATATGTGAGTGTACCCAGCAAATAACGTAGATTCCCTCAGCACTTACCTAATAATTTTGCTTTTAATTAAACTGTCCATTCCCTCACTGATTTACATTTAAAAAGAAAACAACTGTGTGTATTTCACTGGGAGACCTTCCCCTGGTGCTTAAAAAAATATATTTTGCTTTGCTTAATGTGAAAGATTTGGGGCCTGATCCTTGTTAACAACTTGCTGCATTCCAGCTCCACCGTGAAGGCAAAGAGGTATGAAAGGTTGTCACTGAAGGGGACATGCTCACCCTGTATGCTTACAGCCTTTCTCTTCTGCTTTTTCTTCGGGGTTTTTTGGTTTGTTATGTTGTTGTTTTTGTTGCTGTTGTTGTTTTTAATGCACCACACAGTCTTTTACTAGTACAGATTTAGGCTCAGTCTCTCCAAAGAAATAAATGCAGTGGATGGACACTGAACCAAGAAAGCTGGGAGCCACAGACCCCCCCAGCTTTGGGGGAAAGAGGAAGGAATTGCCTCTCAGCAGCCGGCACCTCAGGCAATGTCCCTGGCATGCTCTTGGCACAGCCAGGGTTTGGCGGAGGCAGCAGAGAGGAGGAGGTGATGCCACTGTAGTGTTTCTGGCTCTGAGAGACCAAAGGGCATCTTGTGTCCACTCACACAACCCCCCAGAAGTGGGAATGATGACCAAAAACTATGTTTTAAAACTCATCTGCCTTTCTTCTTAAACTTGAGTAAAAGAAGCCCAAAGTCTCCCCATTTCCAGCATGAAACAGTAACTCCTGCTGCTCCCACTGCAATTACGTATAGGCTGAGGTTGTTACCAGCAGGCCTCTGAGGCACACCAGTGAAACACACCATCACACCTTTCTGGAGGAGTTACATGCCAAGACCACGAAGACTGGTGTATGTGGAGCAGAAACGGAGCCCCCTTGAGTGCCAGCCCAGCGCTGTAAAAGGGCCGCCCCTCCTTTCCCTGGCTTAGTGTCTGCCACCACCACCCAGCAGCCACGTTGGACACAGCTGGGGACGCTGCTGCCTTGGTGGCACAGGATACTCCATGACACAGCTGAGCATGCCATGTACCTGCACCCAGACTACAGCTGTGTTCATGGGAGACCCAAATATGCAAACGGAGAAGTGAAAAAACCTGCAGATGAAGCATTAAAAGGTGCTTCTCCAGTGCTGGTTTGCCATCCTCTCACAACTGAAGGGGACAAAGAGAAGTAGTGTGTTGAGGTGGGAAAGTCTCTCAGGATTCCGAATTTCAGTGACACCCCCTGCAGTCTCAGGCACGAAGAGAGTGGACCATGATCTCTCCAGCAGAACAGCCTTGCCCCGGGGCTGTTGCAGCTGCACTGCTAATGACTGGCTCCCAACAGGTGTGTTCGCACCACAGGTATGTTCACACCACCGGTATGCTCACACCACAGCTCTGGCCTTGGCTCAGGGACCCAGATGACAAAGCCTGTAACATCCTTGCATGGATGCTCAGTTTTGGGGAGAATGGAAAGAAGGGTGTCGGATCAGAGCTGGGCCATCTCCAGAGTGCATCCCCATCTGTTCACAGCCGTGGGGAAGTACAGCAAGGGGTTGTACCCTCTTAGCTCCAGTCATGTGCCCAAAGTCCTGTCAGAAAGAGACACTCATGGGAGGCCCCTGTGTGAGCTGGGGAGGAAGGCTGTGCCCAGCTGGGCAAATCCCTGCTCCCTCTACATGCCCACAAAACACCAGCATCCTCTATGCACCATGTTTTTGCAGCCAGTCTGGGACCAAGGTCAGGACCTGTTGGGGCTGCTTTTTATTTACAAAATGTGGCCTCATTTGGCAACAAAATTTAAAAACATGTAAGATCAGAACAGTCCTTGTTGGTGAAAACATGCCCATTAATTTTCCTGTCTTGGGACAAATTGTGAGAAGATGAGAGTCTGTAATGTCCTTGGTGATATTGAACCTGAGAGGCATTCAGGAATTGTTGTCCTGGACCAGCCAAGTAGTCCATCAAGTTCAGCACCTTTTCCCTAAGACAAGAAGAATAACCTGTGCTTTGAAACCAACAGCTTTAGTGTTTGCCTAAGTATGTCACACACGGGTTTGGATGTCCCCCTTCGTGCTCCACCCACCAGCCACAGGGCCAGGGGGCACCAGTTCCATCATCAGGCCACACATGATGAGTCCTGCAGACATCTCTGATGACCCCTTCCTCCTTTTCTTCTGGCAAGGAGTGAGTTTGGTTTATATTTTAAGCTCCTGTGTCATACCAGCTTTGATGGACGTGGAGTTAACACAGACCCCACGGCCTATGGAACAGCTCAGGGTGACACAAAGGGAGCAGAAACTATCAGTGCAGTCTCACACAGCAGAGACTGGTACATCTGCCCCCATCCTGCAGCTGAGGAGAGTGAGGGTGATGTGACTAACCTGGAGCCACACTGCAGCAGAATGCAATGCCCAGAAGTGAAGCTGGTTCCTGTAGCAGTCTGCTGCTCTCGTTTTGTCCTCTGCTCTTCTCCAGCTCTTCTCCACATCTCTGTGTCTCTGAGATAGGGCTCCATGGCTGCCACTCTGATCAAGGGCAGGGAGGCAGGCTGGAATCAGAAGCATCAGTAGCCTTGGGAAGCAGATAAGGTTCTCCATCATAAACAAGAGAGCGGTGCAGAATTACAATGACCAGAAACACATTTCAGTAAAACAAGAGGTTTTTGACTCGTGCCTAGAGCTGAACCCTGAGGGTCACCGTAGCTATAAAAAGAGGGACAAGAAGCACGTTCAAATACTGTGCCTGCTGTCATCTGCACACTTACCCTCCAACTCTGGTCTGGACTTCCACAGAGGTCCAGCTGGAGGCAGCTCCATTTCTTTCCAAGATTTAGTGATGGTTGATCTCGAAATTACTCTCAAAATGAAGCAAGGATTAGACGGGAGCAGGTTTTGCTCCCTCTGCTGTACATACTCCTCCAGTGCCATCCCAGCCCACTTTTGAGCCCTCAATCACCTCCACCAGCCCTGCATGGCACTCCCCGACGCATTTAAAATGTATCCTCACCTTCATGTTGCAAACAGAATGCTAATGGGGCGTGAGACAGCTCTCCTGTAGTTTCAGGCGTTTTTCAGTGGAGGGACAAAAATCATGCAAAAAACTGAAGATACCTTGCAAACAAGATGGCCCGCGGGAGCCCGGGGATCACATCCTCCGCAGCGCAGCCATGGCCATCCTGCTCCATCGGCTGGTCAGCACGGGTTGTTCCCTGGCCTGCTTTTATCTGCCAGCGAAGGCACCCGCAGCACGCCGAGACAAGGGCCAGGCTGTCTGGAGCGCTTGCATCGCACTGAAATCCCTAAGTAAAAGTTACCTCTTGCCTCGTCCTCGAGACATCAGTGGGAGTAGCCGGGTGCTGAGCCCTGCTGCGACCAAATGCTGCGGTGGGAGAGGTCTGGGTGGCACCAGCAGCAGCGAGAGGCAGCGTTTGGGGGGATCAGCAGTAACAGCAGGCACAAAGAGAGTTATGTCTTCATCGGTCCAGTCCCAGACTGCTCATCTGTAAGGAGCTCCAGGCAGGCAGATCCAGACGGCTCTTAATACAGGATCACAGCCCGAGGTTTTGTTTCCACCTTTGCCAGAGGCTTTGCATGAGTCTCAGCTTCCTTTGCCTGCGTAATGGGTACCTGGTGACTGACCTTCCTTTGTAAAGCTCCTGTCGGGCAAAGGGGGTTCCAGTGGCTTCACCTACAGCTCTCCTCTCTGCACCAACTAAAATGATGCTCGTCGGGTTGGTGCTCCTACAGCAAGAGCTCAACTGGAGAGACGGATGATTTAAAATTAAANGAAGAGAGGGAGGGGGAGAATAGGCTGTCAATCTCTGTTAGTAAATACTTCTTTGATGTGAAGAACAAAACAAAACAAAAACACAACCTGACTCCTAAAAGCAACAACGTATGTTTATTTTAAATGCATCCGCTAAATATTTACACTGCAAGTAAGCTGAAAAAAAAAAAAAAAGATAAATTGGAACTTTTGTCAGTGAACCAGATTGTGAAATGCCTTGAGGGAATAGAAGATTTATTTGGGGAGAGGGCGAGAGGTAGGAATTTTCCATGCTATTGTAAAACATGAGCACAAATTATATGATCCCCACAGCCAGTGAGTTTCAAAGCTTCAATCAGCTGCCTTTTTATTTTTTTTCCTTTCCTCTCTTTTCTATAAAGAGGAGGGGGGGAAGACAGAAGTGTTTCACCAACTTCTGTTGACTGTTCCTTTTTTCTCCTGATTGAAATGTGTTGTTAAACAAGATCCCACATAATCTCAGCAGAGGGTTTCTCTCGCTCGCTCCCGCTCCTTCTGGGAAGCTGCGATCGGTGCCATCGGCGCTTGATTATTTGCAAACTCCCTTCGCTGCTTTTTTTTTTTCCTCCTTTTTTTTTCCTCCTCTCCGTCTCGGTCTCCGTCTCCCTCTCTCTCCCTCCGTCTCCCTCTCCCTTTCTCTCACCCCCAGTGCAACTTTTGCAGGCGCCCCGGCACACGCAGCCATGCCGCGCTGAGAGCGGGGGCAGCGCGCCAGCCCCCCTCCTTCCCTCCCTCCCTATCCTTTCCTCCCTCCCTCTCTCCTTCCCTCCCTCCCCCCCTCCCTCTCTCCCTTCCTCCCTCCCTCCCCAGCGCC
>WEKY01027036.1:83149-147712 GCA_013390045.1 Picathartes gymnocephalus | reverse complement strand
GCCGCATCCGGCGGGCGGTGCGGGGCGATGCGGTGCCCCTTGGCGAGCGGTGGCGGCGGCGGGTCCGGAGGGGCCGCGCTCCCCTTCCCGGCGCGCCGCAGTGGGCGAGCGCCGGCACGGCCGCCTCTCCGGAGCCGAGCAGGGCAGCGGAGGGGAGGGGAGGGAAGAGGAGAGGAGAAGAGGCCTCGGCCGCTGCCGGGGCGAGCAGTGCGCCGGCTTCTTCCTGGGGAGGGGGCGGCGGTGCCGCACAGGAGCGTGCGGTGGAAGTTTAGCGGTTCCTTAGAGCATCCTAACTTCAGCGGCGCCCCTGCTTCTGCCTGGCTGGAAAAAGAGAGCAGATGGGGAAAAATACGCTGAAAGTGAACCGTAGAAACAAATTCCACGCAGCAGATACTGAAGGGTTTGCGGCCAGGCTCTGCAGCATGCCTTAAGCCTCAAAATAGGTGAATATCCTAAATGGCAGGAGCCGGAGATAGCGTAAAGGCTGATAGAAATTGTTTTATCTGTTGTGTTGCAGTATGCTTGCGGGTTAAATTGCTGCTGAATGGCTTCGAGGGAGGTGGAGGAGGGGTTAATGATTGTTTTTCGCCTCCTAGTTGCCATGAGAGGTCCTTAGAATTCCCTGCAATATCGCAGTGCATAGATAAAAACTTACTTATCGCAGGGGATGCAGTTTCCTCCTTAGGAGGAGGCAAGGACTGCCGTCCTCCCCTGCGAGTCTCACGTTGTGTGCATAAGCGGTTTGGTCCGTAGCCCTTCTCGGGAGCATCAGGTACAGTCAGGCCACTGAGGAGAGCACAGGAGCCGAGGGCTCGGATCAGCACTGCGACGGGCAGGCACTGCTCTGCTCCTGCCCTTGACCAAGCAGTCTCGGGTGGCACACATACACGCCCACCGCCACCACCGCAAGGCAGGTGAGGGGAGGTGAAACCGTAGTACCGATTTCAGAACATAGGCTCTTTGACAGAAAAAGCACCCTGGGAGGAAATGTGACACCTCAAAGGCCTTATGAAGTGGTTCCAGTAGAAATTTAAGTGAGTGATAACATGGAGCACACGCAGAAAGTCACCCACCATTCTTGACGTGCAGGTGAGGGTGGTATGTGCTTGTGCAGAGCAGCTGGCTTAAATACCAGTTCTGGGAATCAGAATGGTGCCTCACCTGATATTAATAGGCGAGGCATGATAAATAAGTGAATATCTGGTGTGAAATCCTCTCCCACACACACTGTGCCAGGAGAATTTTCCCATTTGTTTTAAAGAATTTAGAGTTTTTGCTCTTGTCTTCTCCTCTCCTGGGTTTTTCCAATCTTTTTTTTTTTTTTTTTTTTTTTCCCTGAGTGGTGGAGAGCTTAGCAGTAAAATGAAGGACATAAAAATAAAACAAGTGAAACAAAACCAAAGTAACACTTCTGCGCAATGTTTGACCTGGTTTTTAGTTCCGTTTGTGAGCTGTACAAGGAAATGAGTTGAGTTTCAAAGCAGACCTCATCAGGTGTAATCCTACATGGCCTCTGCTCCAGAGCTGGGGCAAGTTGGTGGCTGCCATGCTGCTGAGCACCAGAGATGTGGCTTCATCAGGAGTGGCTGTACTGGCTTCAGAGGAGGTGAATGGCTCGAGCCAGACGAGAATCTCGTTCTCTGGACCCTCCTCTAGGCAGTGTTGCCCTCACCTGCGCACTCACCTTGTGACATTTCCTGCTGTGCAGAGAATAGAGCCAGGCTCTATGGTCCAGGAGAGACTCCAGTTTAAGAGGGGGTCTGCCAGACATCGCAGGCTGTGGGTAGATTTTTGCCCAGGATGGGTGTCTATGGCGATTTCCTTGGTGTCTCGTACCTGGCATCCTTCACAATTCCATAAATAGAGGTATTTATATGTATTAACCTTTATTTTCTAAACAGTGATTACCTCTGTTTTGGTTTTGTTTCTCTTCGCTTTGCTTCTTACTTATTCTTGACAACTTCGTTGCAATTCAGGGTGTATTTTTAGCAGCCGCATCCCTAGTTTTCTATGTGGGTGGCTCATGGAATTAATCTGGGTAATATTTGTAAATTGCACCTCACCACTGGTGGGGCTTCTAGAGCTGAGCACAGGCAGGCACCTGCCTGCATGCTATCCTTGTCACACGTGGGGCTGGGAAAGCCGGAAAATCTGACCCTGTACTCGTTGAGGATCAGATCCCATTTAATGCTAGAAACAGGCCAGCCCTGCTGGGTATTGAATGCATCCTCAAATCTTCTTAAAGCACATAAAACTTGCTCATCAGGGAGGTGGCCCCAGTGAGGCAGAGTAAAGGTCTTTACCCCAAAGTTCATGCAGGGAGATGGTAACTCAGAGATGCATCCGGTTTATGAAATAATAACCAGAAGCTATGTCAATGCTGGGACCAAAAGCCTAAGTTTTTATTTGCTCAGGGTATGGCTATAGCCAAGATAACAGCAAGCCCCCTCCAGTTAAAATTATTGTTCTTATCGTGCTGCTGTGTCTAGTGATTAAACAAGTTTTCAATGTAATGGGTGAAAAATGCTGTTTTATTTTCAGAAGGAGAAAGAGCATTGCTGGGACTAGGGGCCGGGGCAAGCAGACAAAAGAGGCAGGCGCAGTTACTCACCGCAGTCATCAGCTCTTGGACTGTGCAGCCCATTCCTCTTTGTGGCTGTAACAGGTGGGGAAGACCCAGTTGGCTTCAGCTGGACACCTCAGCTGGCCTGGAAAGTGAAATAATTTTAATTTTTCCATCACTAGTTTTCCCCGTTTGCTCAGTGGTTGTTACTTACTGCCCAGTTTTACATGGTGCTTTGAGACTACTGGGTTTGGTTTCATCCAGACTGGATAAGAGTTGCCTGTGCACCTTGTTCGGTGTAGGTTTTTCTACTGATGGGAAACAGCCTAGAGACCTCCTTGATGCCTGTGAGGCTTTTGAACTTAGCTCAGCCTTGGGAAGTTAGACTGTGTATTTGGAGATAGATAATGGACTTGGGTGGCCAAATGAATAAGGCCCGATTTCGGCCACATCACAACAGTGGTGCATAAAAGTATGTGAATATTTGGTCAGGAGGGAAGTTGGGAAGCCAAATTATGACAGGATTGGTGACCTGGGCCTGGAGGTAAATCCCTGTCCTGATTGTGGGTCTCACCAGGTGGGCCCCAGGTGATGATGTTAGAGCAGTCCTGCCCGGTGGCAAGGTCAAGGGAAGTGCCGTCACCTTTTGCTCAGACCAGGCTGAGACACCACTACGAGGCAGATGATACAACCTCTTCTAGTTGCTGGACTCAAGGCAGCTGTGATAGTGCTGCCTGTGGGCGAGACCCCTGAGGAGAGCTGGCAAAGGCATTCGGTGCTGGGCTTTGAGCTATTATGGTGACCCCATCCCTGTGTCTGTAGTGAACGGGTAAGCTAAGACTGGTTTGTTGGGTTTTTTAAGGTTCCACCCTTTTCCTCTCTGATCCCAATTTAAGAAGATATTTTCAGGTCTGTGCCTAAATTTAAGCTCAGAGACAGTGCTGCTGACTTCATTAGGATTGTTTATGTATTTAAAGCTGACCACACGCTGAAGTGCCTTTGTGACTCATGGCCTCTATAGCTTAATCACTCCATTTATAAAATGAGGTTGTTTCCTCACCCTTAGTAGGAAATCTCTGCCCTCTGAATGTGAAATATTTTTTATAGGTCTTTCTCTTACTTTTGGAAGGATAACTGGTGGATAACAAGAAGTGAGAATTAAACATTATTTAGAGAAAAGCTTTCTTGAGCTGTTTACATACCCTAATGTGGACCGAGGTATTTAACTGGAAGCCTTCTCTTTTGAAGCTATTTCCCCTAGCAGTACAGAATTCACCTTTTTTGAAAATAGACACAGATGATAATTTCACTCCAGACAGGGCATTTAGCAATTCGTCTGTTTGTCATGCAGGAAGAGTAGAGGCATGTTACTACTACCCCTCATTTACAGCATGGAGTGTCCCTGAATACTCCCTCATTTGGCCAGATCAGCAAACTGAGGTCTATCCTCAGGAAAGCACAAGTGCCTATATTTTGGGACCAGTCCTGAGTTCAGGTAGCCTTCAGAATTGCGTAATTTTCATGGCAAAACTACTTCTATCAAGACTTGCCCACACACGTGAGTGGAGGAGCAGCCTCTGTCTTTGTAGGCTGGCAGAAGCATCGCCACATCTCAAAATACCTGGAAAAATCCAGAGTCAAGACTAAATGAAAAAGTTGTC
Source organism: Picathartes gymnocephalus (assembly GCA_013390045.1). Classification (NCBI taxonomy): domain Eukaryota; kingdom Metazoa; phylum Chordata; class Aves; order Passeriformes; family Picathartidae; genus Picathartes; species Picathartes gymnocephalus. The sequence continues at coordinate 143,488 of WEKY01027036.1, read as the reverse complement.
TGTGCCATTTATTTATTGAATGGAAGTAACAATAAGGTATACTAGTGTGTATTTATACAATGCTGTATATGTTCAAGGTGCTGTATAAAGAGTGGTTGTCTGATCAGGCCACTGGCAGAATGATGCCAAGGAACAGAGTCTTTTGCTTACTCACAGGACACGTCCAGAATAGCCAGAGGAAGGGAAGCATCTTGGAGAAGTGAACCCCTTGAGCTGCTCCTGAGCTCGATTCTGATACAGATCAGCAACAGTTTCACTGAAACCCGGGGAACTACACAGGGGGAAGCAGGGTGTCCACCTGATGAGCATTCGCCTGTCTGTGTCATGTTCTGGAGGGAGAGGGAGTTTAATGCTGGGTGAAGGATGTCATAGTTCACTCCCTTGGTTTTCTTCAGCATCACCAGTGAACAGGACGTGTTTGGGGAAGCTGAAGCTCACTCTATTTACATGTTGTTCTCTGTCCTGCTCACCTTCCAGGGCCTGTGCTGACATCCGTCTCTGGAAGGACAAAGTAAGAGAGCAGTCACATACAGCTCCTACCCTGAAAAGCAGGAAAGGTCATCCCACAAGGCAGTGGTATTTGCCAGAGATACTTGGGAAACTATGAAGGGCAGCTGTCTTCTCTGTTCTTTATATAGATTTTAATCCGTAAAGGTACTAGCGAGACCTGGAACAATGGTGTAACCTAGCAGAACCCTGCAGGCTAACATCTCCTTTGGTCCTAAAGGCTGACAGGTTGGGCTCTGGGCTGTGCTGAAATGCCAGAGAAACTTACCTCTCACCAGAATCATTTAAATCATAGGAAATGGGCAAAGGAAAGATTTTTAAAAGTGTTTCAAAGCAGGATATCAAATGCCTGTCCAGCATGTTCTCTAACAGGCCTGCCCAGCATAATCCCCACATACGGATGGTCCACAGCATGTCCAGGCTGTCATCGTTGCCCTTTGCTTTGTCACTGAAAAGATTTTACCCCCTCTGTAACTCCTGTCTGCTTTGCTTGCTCTTATTCATTGTCCTTTTAACAGTGGGTATAGGAAAACGATGCCTTTGTCTTTGTCAAGTCTGTCCTTTGTGTTCCTTAAGCTAAATCATATCTCGAACATATTCTTCAGCTCTTTCTCTTGTATCTTTTCCCCTTCAGCTCAGACCATCCTCCTCTGTGCTCCCTTCAGCCAGTCCACCTCTCTCTTGAATGGTGCTGCTAGAGCACAGTGCTGTACGTTGGGTCCTGTGCTGGCCAAGGAGAGCAGAAGTCTTCCTTCATGTCTGTTACAGGCAGTGCTCCTGTTTGGTTTAACTTCTGCACCGTAACACTGTTCATCTCTGTGCAGCTTGTGATGTGCTGTGGCTCACAGATCCTGTCCAAGAACTCTGGTGCCTCATGAGCCATTTTCTATCCCTATGTGTGGAGGTAACCTTTCCTACCTAATTGTTTGACTTTTGTATCTGTCCCATTTGAGTGTCATCCTGTACCCTTCAGTTTGTTGTGATTGTTTTGAATTCTTATCTAATTCCCTGGATTTTGCAATTCTGCTTGGTGTCACCTGCCAATTTAAAAAGCATGGTCTCTGTTTCTTCACTGAGATCACTGTTGTCTGTTCTGCAGTCCGAAATATAAAGTACAGAAGAGAAGAAATGGTTTCATAAAAAAATAGAAACAAACCTTGCCCACAAAATGTAAAAGAAACTGGAAGGCCCACAAAGCACTTGGCATTGTTTCCATAGCTTTCTTTTACTCTCCTTTGGTGCTTTTGAGGTATTCCTAATAACAGTTGTATTTGTTGTGCCAAACAAAAGCAGAACCTTACTGTACTAGGCATGACATTGACATGAAGGGGTAGATAGTTCCCACCCCAAAGGATTTGCATTTCATATAGATGCAGACACAGGAGGGTGCATCATACTAATATTCAGGGCACTTTCAGGAGAGAAAATCACAATGTGTGGGTTTTCCACAACATTTCTGACAGAAATTCCTCTGGGAAAGGAAAGGGTGGGCTGAAGATTGAGAAGGAGTAAGTCAGTAGATCAGGGACAAAAGAGAAGAGGATGAGTGAGACAGGTGGGGAACAAAAATGAGGGTAAGTGACTGTAACAGAAGAGAGGGAGATGATCCCTGAGAACTTCAGTGGCTGAGGCTGTCACAGCCAAGGCCGGCAGGAATGGAAAATTGAGTGAAACGGTGAAGATCCCATCTTGGACTGTTTTTGCAGTCCCCTTACTGACTTTAGTTTTTCCCAGTTCTTTTTTCCCTGCAGTTGTCTCTTTGGAAGACATCTTTGGAAGGGAAGGTGAGTGAGAACAGGAGACACTACCTATATCCTAATGCTCACAATAGAACAGAGAGTCTGTCTGGGGATTCCCCATTGGGAGCTGACACCAGAGGCAATACTGATGCTGTGGCATTCGCTTAAAATCTCTGATCCTGCTCACTATGCTCAGGAAACTCTGATGGGACCGAGATTATCTGAAACACCAGCACTTTTCATTGACCTGAGATCCTTGTGGTTTCCTCCTCTGCTGTTGCTCTTCTCATGACAGTGATGTCTATGCAGGACAAATTTGATGTGCCATCCTCCCTCGTCCTCCCCATCAGGCAAATACATGTAAAATTTTCCCTCAGCCTGCATGTGATGTCTTTAAGGACATATGCAACTGCCCCACCCTCTCTGTCATCCTGTCTGCTCTACTCTCACCTCATCAGTCAGGGTGGCCAAAAAAGGTACAAGCATGGAGACCCAGTCATCAGCACCTGAGCTCATGGTTGAGAGCCACGTGTGCATCTTCCTGCACATGGGTGTGCATGGCCTGAAGACAGGTCACATCTCAAGCATGTGAGGCTCAGCATACTGTTCTCTCTAGTAGCAGGGCAGGCATGTCAGTATGTTTGGCAGTGAGTCTGTAAGGTTATGGTCTTTCCCTTGGGTGAAGAGAGCCGGAAGGGCTCTTTTAGTAGAGTTTGGGGTCAGGTTGTTTATTTGGTACTGGATGTGATCCAGTGGATTCAGTGTGTCTTTGCACAGAGAGGAAGCAGCAGAGAGGAAACAGTCTAGGAGGTTCCTGTAGTGTGTGGAAGATAACTTCTGACACAGCTGGTGAGTGAGCCAGCAAAGGAAGGCACCCTGTTGGGCCTGTGTTAGGCGAACAGAGAAGGACTTGTGGGTGATGTGTTGTTTGGGTACAGTGACTGGTTTTCAGTTCTCAAGAAATAAGGAGAGGGCTCAGCAGAACAGCTACCTTGGACTTCTGAACAGGGCACACTCTGGCCTGTTAAGGAGACGGATTGATAGGGTCCCTTGGGACAGTCCTGAGGGACAAAGGAGTCCGGGAAGGCTGGATGTTCTCCAAGAAATAAATCTTAAAGGCACAGGAGTGCTACAAGGAAGACATTGAAGTGATGATGCATGTCCAGAGAAGGGCAGCAAAGTTGCTGAAGGATCTAGTGCTCCAGCCTTCTGAGGAGCAGCTGAGGGAGCTGGGTTTGTTCAGCATGGAGAAAAGGAGGCTCAGGGGAGACCTTATCATTCTCTGAAAGGAGGTTGTAGTGAGGTGTGGGGCAGTCTCTTTCCACAGGTAACAAGTAACAGGACAAGAGAAAACGATCTCAAGTTGTACCAGGGAAAGTATAGATTGGATGTTATGAAAAATTTCCTTATGGAAAGGATTTGTCAAGCACTGGAACAGGCTGCCTAGGGAAGCGGTAGAGTCCCCATCTCTGGAGGTATTTAAAAGACGTATAGATGTGGTGCTAGGGGACACAGTTAGTTGTGCACTTGGCAGTGTTTGGTTAACAGCTGGTCTCATTGATTTTAGAGGTCATTTTCAACCTAAGGGATTTTATGATTCTGTTTATTTTTGCTTGAAAACATGAGGGTTTTTTCTAGTTATGGGTCGTAGAGGCGTACCCAAGATGGTGGATAGCCAGCAAGCTCCCTAACTATTAGCTGCATTGATGGGGTGTTACGCTTCTGGAGGGAGTGTTACAGCACATGGTAGAGTGGCTTGGTGGAGACTTGGACTCTAGCAGCAGTATCCAGAGACTATCCAGTCCCAGAAAACTTGCTGAACATTTCAAAGAAAGTTTGTTGGGGGTTTTTTTGTTGTTTTTTTGGTTTTTTGGTTTTGGTTTTTTTTCTTTTCAGGAAGGTCCTTTAGCTTTCCCGGAATATTTTTACTTGTAGGCAAAATTGGTAAGCATTCTTTATTTTTAAAGTGCAGTTTATATTCTACTCTTGTCTGCAACAACTCCAGCACCATTGATGTATTTATCTTTTCCTTGTTAACACTTGCCATTCCTGGAACATCTCCTGCTCAGCAGCTGTTTGTAGGTGGTTTTCTTTTTTTTTTCTCTCCCATCATCTTGTACCTTTCCTTCCTGTTCAAGGCATCCATAAACCTCTTGTAGTGACATCATAGCTGTTTCCATAGCAACAGATTATGATACTAGAACAGACGATAATATCAAACAGGAGGAGGAAGAGATAAATTATGGTGTTTGTGTGCGTGTGTCTGAGGGCTTGATTATATTCCTACATCTCTTCCAAGCGTGTTGTCTGCCTAGCTTCTTCTCTGTTTATCTTACATGCCTTTTAAAGGTTAGGAAAATGTGAAGGAAAAAAAGATCTGGAGGTCAGAACAATACAGACACATATTTTTGATGGTCTCTGTGTAAACCTAGTAGGCTGAGATTTATTTTTTTATCTCTGATAGCTCTCCTGTGTCTCCTGAGAGTAGTCTGTAGAAAACTTAGAGGCACAACAGTCCCCTGGTATGGCTTCACTTCTACTTTAATTACCAATTATTCGTAGCCGCTAGCAGCTGGATCTGAAGTCAAGGATCTCTGTGCTGCAGATTTTCCAAAAGATGGACAACTGTGACATGGCATTGCCCCAGAGAACACACAACGGGTATTTGAGAAGGGATGTCACAGGTGCTCAAATCAGTCAGAGGTGGCATGGGGAGAAGAGGGAGAAGTACCCAGAAGGAAATTAGGGGGACTGTAATCTCTAGACTGCTTCAACCTGCCCAGAGAGTGGCCTGAGCCTCATCCCAGGGTCAGCTTTTCACAGTGGTGTTTCTGGAAGAGCTGTGTCAGGAGTGGGCCATGGGCTGGTTTTTGACCATGTGCATAGTTCTCCCATGGCTTTGGGCTATCCCTCTGTCAGAAGCTGACAGCAGCAGGATTGCAGAAGGGTGAGTGCCCATATTGCTCCATAGGTACATGGGTAGGAAGGCTATCTGTTTGCTTAAAGCAATAGGTTGGAGAAGAATGTCCAGCTAAAATACATGGCATTTTATTTTCTCCTAGGCAGAATTTAGTGCTGACAAATTCTACATAGTTTGGCAAGGATTTTCAGCAGGTCTCTGGTTTATCTCCAAAAAGTGGTAATTTCCAGCTATCATTGCTACTTTCCTATTTAGATGTTTGACTTCAAAAGGTGAAGAAAAATTTCCAAGGAAACTGTCTTTGATGTCCTCATAGCTCTGTGTGTGTATGTGTGCAACCTTTAATCTTCCTCTTGTGACAGAATTTCTAGGGAGTTGAATAGCCATTACTAGTCTTTAAAATACCCAGAGTAGAGTTGTCTCTAACTTGGAAATCTCTGGTGATGCACTTGAGCACCTTAACATTGACAGACAGAACTGATCCCCTGTTGAGGCACTGTGGTGCCCCAGGAAGGAGTGGAGAGATCTGGGCACAGCAGTGCCAGGTAATGTGTCAGCTCACCTTAGCAATGCAGTTGTCCGGGCCAGTGTGTAATGGTGCTCTTCCCATTACGGGAATTCGCCGCATGAAGAGCCCTGAGTCAGCAGCGGAGCAGTGCTGGGATTAGGTGATGCCCATCCTTTAGCTCCCAGGATGTCAGTGCACAGGAACTTTCTGGTAGCTGGGCAGGCTGCTGGTGTGCTTGGTGGTGATGCAGAGTGAAGTTTTTGGTTGAGCTTGGTGTTGCCAGGATGGAGAGAAGGCGGCAGATCAAATGAATTGCCTGAGTCAATCAAACTCTGCAAAACCACCAGGAGTTAGAGCTGTACAGAAAACATGTGAGCGCACAGCACCTTGACAGGAATTAATAGTTACATCACCTTAATGGAAGCTCATTGGCAGCCAGTAGAGACCACAGAGGACTGGTTGGGTGTGCTTCCCCTGCAAGCATCCACATGGCACACTAGGCCCAGCTTCAGAACAGGAGGACAGCATTGTCCTGTGGGGAACACACTGCCACAATCAGGCCTCAGGGTGATGGACACTAGGGAAGCAGCAACAAGGTCCTTTGTGGAGAGAAGAGAGATGACAACCTTTTCTCTGAAACCGAATTAAAACAAAAGGACAACTCTTGGCTACAGCCAGTTCGTGGACAGTATGGAGAAACCCAAGACCTCTTAAATCCTCCAAGGCATGTCTACAAAGAAATTTGGGATCACATTTCTTCATGAGGACAATAAAATAATTTCTTCATCTCTTCTACCACTATCAGTGGCACCACCAGAAATGTGCCTTCCTACCTAATTCCAGCTCTTCATTCTTTCAGCAGCAGAATATGTGTGCACTTAGCAAGTGGAGATAAGAAACAAGCTGCAACCCCCATTTTAAAATAGCTGCACCACCTGAGAAGAACATGTGAGGCCCAGACACAAGCATGTCCCATTGATGGTGACAGTAATTCTCTTGTAGTGTCGTTTTCTTGTCACTTATCTGAGGCTGTGAGCACCTGTGTAATGAAAGTGCGCCTTGCAAAAGTCTGTGCTGCCTGAAAGCACGTGCGAGTCAGAAGGGACAGCAGGTGCTGTTATTGAGCGGTGCATGTGAGAGCACAGGTGGAAGAATATCTGTGTGCATGTGTGTGTATGTGGGACTCCTTCCATGTTTGTAGGTATGTGTTTGGTGTGGCTTCATCCCCTTTATCTACAGAAGGCAGCATGAGCCTGATTCTCCCTAGAGCTGTTGCACCATTTTCCCAAAAAACTGGATTTGTAGCAGGGCTCTTTTCCACTGCAGTGAATGAAGAAGGGAGATTTATTATAAATATAAATTAGGCTTTGTGTGCGTTTGTGAGCTGTCGCAGCCTGTACAGGAGGCAATATAAACAAGGTGAATGCCGGGTTTTATGTGGAGCGATGCTGTGACAGCGTATGTGTTGGCAGGAGTGCTGTCTGCAGTCTCTGCGTAAGGGCTTGGGTTGCCAGTGTGAGTGTGGAAGACTGTAAATCACACTGTGTTCAGGAGGGGACACTGCCACTCTGCCTTTAAAAGGCAGGAAGAGATTTTTTGAAGCAATGTGACTTTTCAGGCTGAACAAAAGGGTTGCTAGAAATCCAAGCTTGAGAAAAATACCATTCAAGACATTTTGACGGAGAGTGATCTGTAATCCACATCCACCAGCTCATCTCTATCCTGATCCAGAACAGCTGCATGGCAGGCATCTTTTATGCATCTTCTCCCAGAGCCAGATTTTGGTGGCACAACTGGACCCGTTCTTGGCTGTGTCTTCAGCTCTGCTAATGTGTCTCAGGTCTATCTCTGTATCCTCAGTTATTTGAGACTTCACCTAGTGGTGTGCTGTAAATGGGGTCTGTATGCAAATACAGTATCCCCTGAGGAGTCTGTATCCCTTCAGATGTGTTTACTGTATCACCCTCAGTGTATCTAATGTAGGTGAGACTACCTCAATAAAGTAGCAGTATCTTTTCCAGTATCTCTGCTGGTGGGCACCTGAATCCCGGCTTTGTTCATGCTCAGCTGTGAACTCAAGCTACAGAGTGTGGAGTTCCCCTCTTTAGGACTAGACTTGGCTTAAAAGTTATTTCATGTTCCTCTAAAATCACTGCTGTTTCCCAGAGGAGCACTTGAGTCATTACCAGTCCTTGCATTTCCTCTCAGCCAGGAAGGGTTGAAGGGGTTTCAGGAAGAGGATGCTTTATGAGGAGGAGACGTCTGCTTTCCCTTGCCATGCCCTGTTGCAAACAGACGCTGAGACTCCTGCCAAAAAGCTGCTGCCTGTAGAAAATAAAGTGCGAGGGAAAAAGAAGATGGGATGTGAGTGACTGGCAGGAGAGGGCATGATTTCAGGTGGGGATGCTTGATGCTTTTGAGACTGTGTACAGTAAAGCAGATGTTTGTGGCAGCCTTGATGGTGAGCTAGGAAGTGTGTTTCCTAGCCACAGTTGTTAAATGGCATCACGGGAGCAAGTTGCAGGTCATAGTTTTTCTTTTGGGTTTTGTTGTGGTTGGTACTCATGTCCTTGCCTTCTTGTTATTGCAGGGCTTCTGAAGGGGATGGGGCTTCTATTCTCCCAGTGTATTTTTTGTCCTTTCTCCTGTTCCTGACAGCTTCTTCCCCTGTGCTGACCCCTCCCCAGCCCTGCCCTGTCGTATTCAGCTGTCCTTGCTGGAAGGTGACCAGCCCACCTGAGGCGTTCTCAGCCCAGGACGTAGCATGCCCTGCACTGAGAACATGCTGCCTTCTCGTGGGAACTGAATGCTTCGTGACAGACATCCCAACCCATGGGCCAGAAGGGTGGGGACACTGTGGTCGCCCTGGGCATCGCGGTGAGCCTGAGGGCCCAGCAGAGATGTGTGGGAAGAAGAGCACATGCTTGATCACAGAGGTAAAACACTCCGTGAAATGCTTGCTGAAAAGATGGATATTGGGAGTTACTTGGCTAAATGAGGCAAGGGAAGCAGGAGCCTGTCCTGGTGATCTCAGCCCTTCTGTCTTGTCCTCCAGGGATTTGGGAAGGGCTGCAGGAATTAGGTGCTCCCCATCGCCTGCTCAGGATATCTGTGTGAATGGACTGCCTGCCAGGCTGCCTGCAGGGCATTCATCCCCTTTTCAGCTGGAGGTGGCAACCCAGCAGCACATGAGAGTTGTGAAATCCAACCCTGTGTTGGGACAGGCTGCACTTAAGCCCCGTGTAAGCCCTAATTTGAAGGCTTAAAGGGAGCTGAAGTGCGACACAGAGTGCCGTGTCTGAGCTTCACCCTTCCTGAGACATAACAGCCTGTCAGGAGGGGAACCAAGGGGCAGGACAGGCTCTGCCTTCCCAGCTGGGCCAGGAACCTTCAGCTGAACTTCTTGGTTCTAACAGAAGTGTTGGATTTGGTCGGGTTTTAAACTGTAAATGTGATATATCATGGCTGTCAGTTCTGACCTCTGTGGCTTGCACTGCATGCCCAAAGAAGTTGTTGCAGTAGCAGGCCTGTTCTGGCGGTCTGGCAGGTCTCCATATGTCTAGGTGTGTTCACCCCTATAGTTCTGTCCCTCATAGCTGCATTTCATCACCCCAGCCTTATCACTGCTTCTCTTTGCAGGCTCGTAGCAGGTAACAGCACCCCTGTGCCAGGCCCCTGAAGGCCACATAGCCATTGTGGTGGGCCTCTGTCATGGGAGCCCCCACTTTCCTCTCATGCTTGTGTCCCCTTCTGCCCACACTTGCTGTCTGCAAAGTGACCCTTCTGTGTGGTGCTCTTTGCGGGGATTCGTGGTTCCCCATACTGCTGGAGTGGGTGAGCTGCCAGCACAAGGTTAGTTACAGCAGGCTGAGGAGGCTCACCATTTCATCCTTTTTCATTTGCACCTGTGGTCCTTGTTTATTTATTTGTGCCAATTGTTGCTTTCACTTAGGGTCACTTCAGCAAGGCACGTCTTTGTTTATCTCAGAGCGCAGTCAGTGCTTAAAGCACAACCATAGTTTTAAGAAAGCCACGGAGTGTGCAATGCTACGTGTGGGCTTGGGAGGGGGACTTTGACAAGGGGCAAATCTGTGACCAGATAGCTTCCGAAGGTGGTGGCCCCCAGCATCGTGCCTGCTGTATTGCTGGGAAGCACAAATGTGCATCTGCATGTCAATACAGACCTGTGTCTGCAGAAGTCCCTGGAAGTCTCCTGTGACATAGTGTCCACCTTCCTCTCCCAGCCAGGGCTGTGGGATTTTGGCCAGTACACCAGAGAAAATATCACTGGTGTTTTTCAATCTTTACAAGAAAACAGATTGTTTTTAAGTCAAAGCTGAGACTGTAGCACTTGCTGGAGGCTGGAAGGTAACTGTAAATCCTGGGTCTCATTTGCGCAAACACATTTGGTTCCAATCCTTAGGGGCATTTTCCCTTCCCTACTTATGCCTTCGTTTCAGAAACATGTAAATTTTGTTTGGATTTGTTTTTTTCAAAACACTGCTAGATGTGGGACGGTGGCTTTTAAATTACATTTGGCACAGAAGGGATAAGGAGTAGTCTGGATGCTCCACGGGGTAGGAATCTGTGGATGGTTGTCATTTAGGCTCTGTCAGTGGGAAACACTGAAGAGACTGGATGCACCAGGAGAGTAGTAGTGCTGTTTGCAGTCTCTTGGTTGTAAGTCTGCTGCTGAGATCAGACCTCTCAGCTTTCTTCTGACCCAGCATATGAGACCCCACACAGTGGGTCTTGTTTCAGGTGTGAACCTTATGTGCAGGGTCATTTGATGGATAAATGCCCTGTCATGTGAAGGGGTACAGGCTCTGTTTCAAGGTTGCCACAGGAGTGGGAGGTGACACTGGCCAGTTAGGCTTCTTCCAGGGCAGAGACCTGCAAGAAGCCTCTGCTGCTGTGGCTGTCCCTTTTGTGCCAAGGTCCATGGAGTAAAGAAAAGGGGCTTGATTTATGCCCTGAAGATGTGGGAGGTACAGATCTACCCAGGAGTGCAGGAGGAGGCAGCACGCTGGCAGTGATAGCCAGCCTCGCTGGGGATCAACAGTGATGGCACATCTATACCACTGCAGGCCTTACCCCCTAGCCAAGGTTTGTCCACATTTACTGGCAGCTTACCAGATCTCAAGATTGTTTAAAAGAGCAGCAAGCCAGCTAAGACAGCCTGCAAGGCGAGGATGAGGCTGGGCTACCCTGCTGCAGCTGCCTCTGGGGAGGCAGGAGGACCACGCTGGTAAGGGTGTGTGGTGGGAGCTCCGCACCAATATGGGTCGTGCAGTGTGCGCTTCATGCTCTGTTTCCAGAACTGCCAGGTCTGTGCCTTTCACTGCTCCCTGGGAGGAAAGAACTGAAGGAGAGTTGGTGGCTTGTCTACACAGTGACTGGCTGCTGGAGGAACCACTCCAGCCTGCTGTGACTGTTGGCAGAGAAGAGGGAGAGGTTTGTGTCCTCTCCCGCCTTTTAGCTAGAAGGAATGCGTGTGCCTGGGGTCTTCTGCATGCTCTCTTGCCATGCTGATGGGTTTCATGACACGACTTTTAGCACCTGAGGATAGGTGTGAAAAGGGAGGAGGTAGAGAAGTAGGAGGTGGAGGTGGTGTGAGCTAATACAAGACCCAGTGGGAAGCAGCAGCAGGCAGTATTATTTCTGTGGTTTGAGCCAAAACTTTCTCTCTCTCTCTCTCTCACACTCATTAAATTACAACTAATGCAAGTAGCATTGTGAAGGAGGAATTTGGGAGCTGTCGTTCATCATCCAGTCGTTTGTAACGAATGTGCTGCTCAGTGCCATAGCCCATAACCTCGCTGAGAAGTAATTCACTTGGTATTTGCAGGCATGACATGCATGCCATAAGAATTCCACTGTTAGCATTATGCCAACATTAGTGAGAGGATATGAAAATAAATGATGAGCTATTGTTTTTCATTATTAAGTCCAGGCTTTTCGCTCATCTTGCTTTTTTCGTCCCTCCATCTGTGAAAGGAAGGGCGTCTCTGTTCTTTTCGCTTTCAGAGCAGGCAGGCTGTGCCCCCACTCATCCCAGATCTCCCATCTCCCTTCCCAATCAGCACCCTTTTGCCGCTCCCTCCACCTGTCGCCTCCTGAGTTTGGAGATCAGCTGCAGCAGTCCTTTAAATTGCTGTAGGGTAATACCACAGAATGATATGACATCAGAGGGGACCTCAGTATTTTGTTATGGGTCTACAGAACTGTTTTGCCCTCACCATTCCTCAAGGGGACCAAGTCCTGCTCTTCATAATTGCACTGGCAGGTTCAGACTTCGGTAGTGGGCCAGCGATTTGGTACTTTGATGTCATCCACAAGCCTTAAGTGACTCTTCTATTATTAAAAAAGAGGGAGAACTCTTGAGGCAGCTGTCAATCTGGATGTGCAGGAGCAGAGCTGAGCAGCCTCTGTCAGGGTGTGCTGGCAGTGGCCAGCGCTTAAAACAAGTTCACAAAGCAGAACAAGAGGGATCTGTGACCCATAGTTGTGAGAGGCATCCTTGTCCATTCCAGTGGGCTTTCTTGTGTTTCCTCCAGTGCAAAGGACTTAAACATTACAGGAGAGTGAGATAGTTAAGTGTTATTTATCCCTGTTTTCTAGTGGGGGTGACCAAAGAAGAAAGCATAGGAGTTTCAGAGATGACCCCTTTTTCTGGAGTCATCAATTCATGGGGCTTGTTCAAGCTGTCACACACCCACCTGCGCAAAATAAAAGGCTTCTTTGGAAAACTGGGCTTAAATATCCCCATGAAATCCTTGAACTGAGTCAGTACCAGCTCTATACAGGATTTCTATGCTCGTAATCTTATTCTTAATCAACTAACCCTGGCAGTCTTTCATGTCAGTGAGTTGCTGCTCACTCCAGTAGCCCTAGCCCACTCTGGCTGTTCAGCAGAAGGCCTGGCTGAGCTGAAGGCAGATGGCAGGGTAAGAGCTTGTGCTGATCCTACTGCCATTAACTCTACCACTCCTCTGCACAGCAAGCTGCTCCCTTTGAACATCAGCAGAACCAATGTTAAAAGCCCTGCGGCCCAGCCTTGTGTGACAGAATAGCTCATTTTGTTAGGGAAAAAGATACCTTGGCAAACTTTTGAGTGGAAGCTGTCAGGGGTAACCTCAAGATGCTGGAAGAAGCAGCCATAGGCTTTGAGGAAGAGCAGCAGCCAGCTGCAGGTGTCATGTTCCCACCTGAGAGGGGACACGTGAAAGCCAGTGCTTTTTTCCGCCATCTTCTTTATTCATGCTTCGCAGGAGCAGCGTAAACACTGGAGTGTTCTGTGGCGTTGCTTTGCACGCAGTCGTGGTTATGAAATCCAGAGCTGCTGGGTCGCTGTACTTGTCCCACCCCACGCCGTGCTGCCAGCACAGCCTGGCACACAGTGACCTGCGCTACGTGTTGGTTATCCAAGTGTAGCCATGACCTGTGGGTCTCCCAAAATGTCTCAGGCCAAGCGATTCCCGCCCCCGCCATCAGCACTCACTGAGATGCATGCAAGCACACGCGCAGTGCGCAGCCTCTAGCACCCATAGCATGTGTGCCTCTTGGCAGGTCACGTCAGGGCAGTCACAGTGTCCCTCGTCTTGGAAACAGGGAAGATGTGTTCCTCTGCCTGAGCTCCTCCACACAGCCCTCTCACAGCCATTGCAGTGCTTGCCAAAGTCCTTTCCATTGGGAAGTGATACCTGCATTTGATTCTTCTCAAATTTTGCAATATGCATAAGTGGGGTGGTGGTGACACTGGGCTTGAAGCCATCAACTCATATTTACTCGTGATCTAAGACAGTGATTTCTGTTCAGACCTCAAAGGGCAAGCTGCTGTGTGATTTAAAGTCGTGCTACCAGCAGGAGCATATGACCTCATGGTATGAAAAAGCAGGAGGAGATTAGCAAAGAAGTTTCTAAGGTACACAAATGTCCATGGGAAAAAAAAGAAATACATTAACAGGAGAGTCAGTCTGTCTGTGTAAGAGAAGGCTGGGGAAATGACTAATATGTGCAGTTTGATTCAGATGTTCCTTCTTTGATTCAGATGTTCCCTCTTTGATTCAGGCCCCCTCCTTTGCTTTCTCTACCCCCTACCTCGCCTTGGATTTTTCTGCCTTTTAGAAGAGAGCGGGCGAGGGAGAGTGGAAGGACTCAGTGAGGAAGGAGTTAAGGGAATGCTCACTGGGGATTATAAAACAGCCAGGCACTTGGAAACAGTTAAGAAGAGAGAAACAGATCTGCCAGGAGGGAGTGTGGCACTGGAGCCGGTGGTTTATTTTCATGCCTCCCTACACAGCAATGCAGAAGGCTCTCCTACAATGGGGATGGAGGTAAGGGTGGTGGGAGCAGGGTCGGTGCTGGGGTGAGGGTGTCAAGGTTAAATGGGGAATAAACTTCTCCAGCACGAAGTTCACCAGCCTTCCCACTGATCCTTATTGACGGGCTCTGCTCTGGATGTGGGTTGTTCCTGTGTGGGTGGCAGCAGGTAGCACCTACCATCGCCTGAGGGCATGGCCTTGCCCTGAGGGCAAGACGTCCTCTTGTAAGGAAGAGTGGTCTCTGTGCTCTTGGCATCACCCTGGAAAGGTGGACACACCAAACGTGCTGTGTGCTCGAGCACAGCACCGAGAGCACGGTGTGGGCAGGTCTGTGGCTATGCCTACCTGAGCATGAGCTGCGTGAGAGGTCTCCTGTGAGCGTGGCTGTGCGTGGGCAGCTTGTGCAAGCCCACCTGACCAGGAGGAGCCTTCTGTCATGCTCTGATGAGGCAGCTTTGAGTCACGAGGAGCTGTGTTTTCACTCACCCTGTATTTGTGCCCATCTGAGGCTTTCTGCACATCATGTCAGGTGCCAGGCGCTGTAACGGGGGCAGAGACTCTTGGTCCTGGGAAGGAAAGGTTAATGAAGGCAATGTCACCTGACAGACCAGGTCACTGGCAGGGCTGCAAAGAGAAGCCAGGTGGCTTCAGGCTTCCTCCATTGTGTTCTCCATGTGCCTGTGCTTGGGGCAGGAACTAACTTCTTCCTAGTTTGAGGGACATTGCTACTGTGATGGTGAGTTACGAAGTGACCTGAAGGGAGGCCCTGCCATCGCCTCCTGACTCTTTGGCTCTGTGCATGAAAAATGGTGGCATTTACAGCCTCCTGGCAGCAGGAGCTTACAAGGAGTGACCTGTCACCCCTACAGTGACCACAGGGAGAGCTGCACTTATGCAACGCCGAGATCCCTTTTTCTTGAGGACAAAAAGCAGATGCAACTATTAGAACCACAGTGTGTGGAAGAGGGTTAGTCACTCGGCAAGTGTCAGGGGCTTGTGAGGAAATAGCAGGAGTTTGCTGACTAATGCCGATGATGCTAAAGGAGTAAATGAGAAATACTGAGGGAAAACCCTCTGTTTCTGAATTTGGAAGAGAAAAAAAAAATTGAGGGGGGAAGAAAAAAATGAAGGAAGACGTACAGAGTAACTAATCAGCCCCCAAAGTCTCTGACCTATATCTCCCTCCTTTCCCTGGAGCCATTCTTGAAATGAAAAATTAATCGAGAACAACCAGGTTTTACCTCCAGGGTACCCTTTCGGGCTGCCACGTACTACAGGCTGGGACCAGTGGATAGGACTTTCGAGTCCCTCAGCACGATGCAGAAAGCAGAGTAGTCTCAGTCCAGGATGTTACAAGGATGTCCAGAGAGACTGAAAGCGAGAAGGTAATCTTCTCTCTGGGAAGGATGGTCTCTGGCTTCAGGTGGCTGGGAAAAGGATGCTGAGCTGACACACTAGGTTAAAGCAGACCAAGGAAGAAGGATAGTCCTTGAAGTTGCTATAACTTTTGCAGGGGAAATGGAGGTGAGAAGGAAAAAAAAAGTATATCAGGTCATTAGTCCTCTGAGGGCGAAGTTCATTCTATCTACAGAATATTCCTCCCTCTCTTCCCATTTTTAGTTTTTTAATGAGGAAAGAGAATCCTTATTTAAGAAGCTAAAACCTAGGCTTGTGGGCCAGAAGGTTTCATTTCCCCATGCTGATGCTGCCTTGCTCTTTAAGCTTGAGCAAGTCACTTCACTTTCTTTTGGCTCCATTTTTATCTCTATAGGATGTGGATTGTGATACCCTTTGGAAAATATTTTCAAACCTGTTGAATATAGGAAGGGCAATGTTTTCTGAGGTGAGGAGGGCTTGGACATTGTGTGTTGGGTGCTGTGTGCTGTGCAAGAGGAGGAGGGCTGATGCTGTGGGGGTTTTGCCTGCACTGGAATAGGTTCTGTGCCCGCAAAACACTCCCACAGCTTTGGGCACTGCCGGATTCGCCCTCCCACGTGACATGGGAGGGATAGAACCACATAGCTGTGGAGTGCTGAGAGAAGAGGTGTTATCACCCACTGTGGCAGCAGGGCTAGGCCAGCTTTGAGGGGATCTGAACATACGTGAAAATCTTGGCCTTTACCATCTCCTTATATTGGATGACCTCAACTTAAGTGCCCAAGATTACTAGCTCTGT
Source organism: Picathartes gymnocephalus (assembly GCA_013390045.1). Lineage (NCBI taxonomy): Eukaryota > Metazoa > Chordata > Aves > Passeriformes > Picathartidae > Picathartes > Picathartes gymnocephalus. The sequence continues at coordinate 127,314 of WEKY01027036.1, read as the reverse complement.
TTTATGTATAGGTCTGGATGCATCATGCTGTCTTTGTTGTGGTCCTTCAGAGCCTATCTCCTTAGATCTTTGCAAGATACCTCACTTACTGCTGCCTTCTGTAATAAATATCCTCCATAACCCTGAAGGGCCAGCAGCTGAGCCATCCGTGCTGTCTCTGTATGGACTCCTGCCTCTTCAATATTAGGATGCCTTATGCAGCTTGAGAAACTAGGTTATATAGCAGCTTTAATGGGGCTTTTTCCAGACACTGATTGACCTGATTCCTTGGACCAGCTGTTTTATTTATTAAGCAAAAGAGGAGAAAAAGAATGCATCTCCTACATAAATTTGTTTAATTGTGGAGTATGTTTAAACTTTTTTTTCTTTTTTATAAATTGATATGGAGCTCTTACTTTATATTGATTTTGTAGATATTAATTTATGCACTAGGAATGAGAAAGATTTGCCTCTCCATCTAATCCTATTTCTAGAGAGAGATTTACTTAATGTGCAGTGTAATTTGTCTAATGTGCAACTTTGTATGTAGAGTGTACCCAGATTCAGCAGAAACAGTGGGTATAATAAAAGAGAGCACTGTAGTGCAGTGCTGTAAATCCCTCTGTAATTAAAAATACTAAATTAGTCAATGTTAGTGCAGTCAGGAGACACCATGAGCTCAAAAGCAGGGATATACGGTGAGAGTTTTCAGTGCAGGACAGAGAAATTGGGTCTGTGTTCCTCTCTGCGTGGATATGGGATGTGTCTAGGGAAGGAACTGCTCATAACACCATTTGCCAGGAATACAGCTTGGGTGGCAAAGAGGAATTGTCGGGAGTTATCCTAGGGTTGTCCTTGCACGTTCCTGAGGTGATGGAGGAACCAGTTCTGCCAGCTCCCACATTGTTCCACACTGTTGTCCAGTGTCATGTCTGTGTGTCTGTGTCTGTGTGTCCTGAGTCCTGTGCACAGTTGCAGGGTTGGATTTAACGCTCCTACAGAAGTGTCTCTGAAATTACTTTATTGCTCTGAAAAAGGCTGGCACCAGCAGTTGATTGAATTATTCCCACCCCCCCACCGTCTGTCTTTTTGTCTGTCTGTCTTTCTTTCCTGGTGTTAGCACAGATAAATCACTGCCTGAAATTTTCAGATAGGATTTTTTTTTTTCTTATAGGAATTTGTGAATCTCTCTGCAAATAATCAGAGGAAGGATCAGATTATACCAATGTAAGATTCACTACCTCTGAGTACTGTCCATCTGCCTGTCCTGTGTCCAGCTTATGACCAGTGCTGCCTGCAGTGCCTGACGCTTGCTTTCTCTTTCCAAGAGAACGGGAGGAAAGGTGGGGCTTATGCTCTAAGCAAAAGTCCCTGCTTGGAATTGAGTAACAGGACTTTGTTGTGCATTAAAAGCTAAAAATAAATTGATCTTCTTTGTCTGAACAGAACCAGGATATAAAATAAAGTTCTAGTTACAGTTTGCGTTTCAGTTTGACTTGATTCTGTTAGTGTAACATCTGACCTGTGTGGTTTCTTCAATAAGTGAGAAGAGAAAGAAAAGTGTATGCCATGGCAATGACCTGCTGTTGAGGCCATCCAACAGCTTCCCTATTTTAAGACCTTCATTTTTAGTTGTTCACAACTTTACTAAACTTAAACTGTCTGGGCAGAAATTTTCCATTCCAGCTACCTGCCTCAGAATGTATATTTAGAAAACAGCTCTTTTATAGCCCTCTTGAATTTTTTGATGCATGTTAAATGTAGCAAATGTACAAAGAAATGAGAAAGCAAGCCTCCACATTAACAACCCAATAAAATTTGAACAGTGTAAATGTCAGGGATACCACTTCTGCTATCTCCGAGAGCATCAGCCCAAAAAAATGGTTGTCACCCCAGCCTCAGCTGGCAAAACATATCGCTGAAGGATTTGTACCTAGAAGTTTCTACTGCGCATTTAAAACTAGTGGAAGCTCTTTACATTAGTTTCTCTGTGCTTTGGTTCCCTGCCCATGACATATGGATAATACAGTGTCTTACTTTATAAGGGCAGCGTGAAAACACATTGCTTTATGTTTGTGAAACATTCAGTTACTCTAATGATGCGTACTGTAGGAAAGGCCATGAGTAAAGTACTAATTCCGTCTGCAGAGCAGAGTGTGGCAGGCACACAGTAAACAAGTCTCAGGGCCACACCTCCAACAGCACCAAGAAGATGAAATAGTAACTGGGTGCTCACTAGGTGAGCACCCCGGATCCTGCTGCACTGGGTGAGGCCAAGGTCCCATGGAAAAAAAGCCTGTGATTATGTGATTAACAGCCCTGCCACGGTACACGGGCAAGAAAGAGGGTCAAAGGTTGCACACGCAACCGTAAAGCTGAGTTTTCCTAAGCCTTGCATTCTTGATTTGCAGCTTTAAATAGTCTTGCTTTCACCTTTCTCTGTTTTCAGTGTAATTGTTTGGTCATGCAGAGTGGGAAGGAGGAACAGTAAGCAGCTGTTGCTCCTGGGAGAAGAGCAGGAAAATGCTTAGTGCCATTTGTCATCAGAGAGGAAAATTCTTGATGAAGCCTTCTACCCAGACATTCCGTGTAGGAGCAAGTGTGAGCCTCAAGATAGAAGTTCAGGGTTGGAGGAAAAATGAAAATGAACTGAGATACTTTTTTTCCTTTATGACAACTGTCTGGTTTATACTGTTTTTCTCCGATAATGGTCTGTACCATTAAACAGCAATGCCACAAACCAGCAGACTTTCAAGTTATTTTAAGGAAGAACAAGATCAAGATTTCTTTGGGTCTTGTGGGAAGGCGTTTCTTGGTTTTACCCTGGGTACTCCCACCTCCGGTTGCTCCCTCTCCCAGATCCTGCACTGTGGAAGTCCCAAATGGTACGCTCATGGGACCATAATCTTTAAACTTGGGAAAATGACCCAGCCCTGAGTTATAGGTAGAATCAACCCCAAATCCTTCTGCCTTTGTTCACTTTGTTACATTTTGCTTTCCTTCCATTTGTGTTCTCCCCTCAGGAAGAAGGAAGCAATGCTGCCCACAGCCTGTTCAGAGCTGTGTGTGGGCAGCAGCAGGGGAGGAGAAGGCTCTGGTTGAAGGTTTGCAGTAGAGATCACGATAATGCCACCAGCGAGCAAGCTCTGGGGTGGCTGGGCTGCACACCTCGGTAGAAGTTTGCCCATGTCACAGTAGTATCGGCTGTTTCTTCTGCACTAACTTAGGATGGGAGTAAGCCTGTGACTCCAATCCTGAAGAGGAGCTGGGCATGGAGAGCAAAGATTGCCGTCAGCCAGGAGCTATGAGATACAAGAAAGTTGTATAGATACAGGGACTTTAAAGGGTTACGTACTCACTGAGCTGTTTTGAAGTTGAGGAAAGTTGCTCATTCTCTGCCTACATTATGAGTCAAACTAGGATGCACATTTTCTTGAAATCCCTAAACCCTAAAGCCCATGCACAAGAGCCTCTTCTTGATGTGGTTTTCATAATTGATGTTTGGCTATTTCACAGTTGTTTATCCCCATGGAATTTCTCTTTAAAATGTCCTATATTTCTTTTTAATTTAGACTGTGCATGGCAAGTTTATATTTCAGAAAAAATATTCAAGCATAATTTTTGTAAAGCTAGGATATCATTAGGGTACTTTGGGGAGGGAACTGCTTATTATTTTTGATGTCCCCTGAGAAGGTGATAAATGAAGTCCTACCAGTACTTCCCCTTCTTCTGCATGTGAATTTTCAGAAAGGTTTGTCTAGACAGACATCAGTTTGCCAGTACTGGCTGGTTACTGCAATTGTTCAAGCATTAGGGAATTGTGATTTAGCAGTGATAGTTCCTTCCTTCCTTCCTTCCTTCCTTCCTTCCTTCCTTCCTTCCTCCCTTCCTCCCTCCCAGGATGTGCTGCTTGTTTAACAACCCTTGCTAAGGGGTGGAAAGTGTTTACCTCGTAAGGTGCTTGTCCTCCCTCCCTCTCCACTCCACAGAGGTCAGGGGTGCCATAGCCTGAAGATGCTCTGAGGTAGAAGGAGAGGTAGTGAGGATGACATCCCCCTCTGAAGATCTGGTACATGTTAGAACATGGGATGCATTACTCCATTTCTGACCTCTAACAGTGACTTCTCTTCATCCCTGACCTCATGAAAAGCTCTTTGCCCCTCTGCCTGCCAGCCAGCCAAGTTCAGAGTTATACAGAGCACTTAAGGCAGGGTAGATGGGATCGCTTTTCTTTCCAAAAAATAGTACAAGGCAACACGAGCACTTTTTTTAATTTATTCCTGCTCCCAGGTGTAATTACAACCTCTGGATTTCAGTGTAAAGGTGGAAGGGGATGTGCTTGAATGGAGGGTTTTTTTAAATTGCATTAATACGGACCTATATGAAAAACAACCACCCTCACACAGGAATGCAGGCAGTATTTGCAAGTTGCCTATGGATTAATGAAACATTTGGAAACGTGCATTATTTCTTTACACAGCAATGCTGATTGCTTATTCTGGGACAATGACCAGACAAGAAGGTATTAAAAGCAAACATAAAAAAGAATAGAAAATGTGTATTTCAATAGCTAAAAGGGACCCATTTCTTAACAGAACAGGAACAAAATGACAATTCTTTCAGTACTTAGTTGGACCTTTGAGATAATTACCTAGAGAGAACTCTGTTTATCATATATTTATTTATACATTGAGAAAACTGTAATTGTCAGATATTTACATATACTTCCTTCTTTTTTTCCCCCCTCTTTTCTGTGAAGGCTGTTTACACCAAAACAATATCTTTGTTTTCAGAGTTCATCTGCTCCCGCTGCTCCTTTTCCAGCTGGTCACAATACTTGGTCTGTGACATCACTGTTGGCTGCCGTGACAACGGAGAATTTTCACTCCAGGTGAAGAACGTGCAGCAGCAGCAGCAGCAGCAACCCCTCTGTCAAGAGCAGAGAGAATGTTTTTCCATGCATATTGCTAGTCATGGAGAAGGAAGGGAAGGAAAAATATGCAAGAAAACCAAATGTAGATTTTCTGAGTGTGCTGCTTGAGGGGTGGGCACTGGTACTGGAGACTTTACCTTCCGCAGGATTTCTTTTGAAATAGTTAACAGCAGTTAACTACAGATTATACACTTGTAGAGAAGAACTTGCTTTTTAAAAAGGGAGAATGCAGGAGAGGGGTTTAATTTAGATTAATGTATCATTTGGATACCTAAATTGTACCCACAAGTGTTATGGAGGTTTTTTTGCTTTTTTTTCTACCCCCCTTTCAAAACCCCTGTTCCTGCTAACGCTTACACATGTAGTGGGCTTTCCGTGTTTGAGTTGTCCTGATGAAGTCAGTTCAGACAATTCATGTGCTTAAACTCAGACACAGGCACATGTGGCAGTGGTGTGAGGGTCTAGCCAGCTGTCCTAGGAGAACAGTTAAATTAAGATTTTACAGAATATTTTGTGATGCAGATGCTGTCTTGGAATACACTTGTCACCTGGAAAAGCTGAAGTCTCTGGACTGAATCTGCCAGGAAAAGCAAACAGACTGGTCATAAACCTTTCCCCTGTGCTTTTGTCTGCCTAATTCATCTTGTGGGTCACAGCCTTGCAGTTGCTGGTTGGAAGGTGAGGGGTATCTGCAAGTATTTGAAGGACTGCGGCTTAAGAGGCAACACAGTAAGATCATTAAATAACAGGGAGGAAAACAGAACAGAGAAATGGTCACTATCCCCATTGACTGTATTGCATGATACAAGTGAAAAATACCTGTACATCCAGAGTGTAGTTATTAGTCACAGGTTCATGACATGAAATGGTGTGCCCTGATGGCCTGCAAGCATGGATGGAGCACTCTGAAGGCTGCCCCAAGAGGCAGAGGCAGCATGCAAGTCCCTCAGATGTACTTGTAGCATTATTTCCATGCTTCAGTCTCATGGCTGTACCAAGGACTAGAGGAAAACCTTAGTCAGGAAAAGATGTTGCTGTTTCTCCTGCGTAACTTCCTTGCCAGAGTGAGAGAAGCAGCACCTCCAGCTACGTGCATTCAGAGATGTGCTTTCCAAAAGACCCTGAGCAACCTCTGCAGCCACATGCCTGTGATCGATGAGCAGTAGCCTTTGCTACAGGTCTTGTCTCTCACTTCCAGCATCCTGGGGAATCCAGGCTTTTGCTTGATCAGGGTCCAGTTTCCCAGTGAGAAGAGGCTGTGTTGGTCCTGCTCTCCCATGGCCCCCTACTACAGCTCTGAGTTGTCACAAGTTGTCAAGTTGTCTCTGAGTGTATATTTTGCCAGCAAGTCCTGTAGTATAACTGCACTGCAGCCTCAGGAGAGTGCCTTTTACCTACAACTGTGTTTTGGGATGCCTTAGGGTTGTTTGTTTGTTTGTTTGTTTGTTTGAGCAGGGCTGCACACGCTGGGTTGCTGTTGTGGCAGTCCATATGATTCATGTCTTGTGCAGCCTGACAGGTTTATTGTAGCTGGAGTGTGCTGAGCTGCGCGCTGCGGTTGCTGCTCTGCTCCTGGCTGGTGCCAGGCCAGCCCGTGGGGCTGTTCAGGGCTGTTTGCAAGTGCCAGGACACAGAGGGTGATGTGCATGGGAGGGCCACTCAAGCGAGCTGCTTGCCGTAGCTTTGGGAAGTGGAGAAGACATGAGAACACTTGCCTCGGTTTTATTTTTTAAAACTCCTCCAGGAATAGCATGTTCTTTGGAGCAGGCAGAGCAGAAAGCAGGAGGGTCAATTTTGGGATCTAGTGGTGCTGTCAGGATCCAGTTTCACATTTATTTTCTGTCTCTGCAGAGCATGGAATAAGTTAACATTTCAACAGCTTGGAGTCTCTACCACTGAGCCTTTAAAAGACTAAATAGTACCAAGTTCTTAGTAACTCTAGGATCAAAAGCGCATGGATTTTAGGTACTTTAATAGCCTTTGAATCTTTTTACTTTAATTTTGCTTAAACCTGTTTTTTACACCCAGTTTATACCAGTTACACCTGCGTCTATCTGACACCTATCTTCCTTAAGGCTCAAGCATTACTCTGTCTTGTGGAGTTCATCATTCACTGGTGCCTACCTGAACCTTTCAGCTCTTCCTTTTTCTGTTTTTTTTTTTAAGTTGGTTTTTTTTTTGGCAAAGGAAATAGGAGTGGAGGTGCAGAGGGCTGAGAGCAGAGGCAGAGTGAGGTGGATACATCATGGCCTTGCTGAAACCGCAGGATGAGCTGGCGGAAGGATCAAGGCAAAACAGGAGTGACATTATTAGCTGGGGAATTTTGAGCAGTTCCATGAAAACCTCTTCAGTGCCATTTCACATGTAGTCCCTGAGCACCATTTGCTGGTGCTTGGCCAGGTGCAAGGAATGTCACTGAGAGCCTCCAGTCAGTGGATTTTGTGGGTGAGCCACAGAAGGACACATGTGCTGTCCCTGTAACCCCCTGGTGCTTCAGGGTCCTCCATGCTTGCCTCAGCTGTAGGTTATGGCACGAGGTCTGCAGGGTGACAGCGAGCTGTGCAGGGACAGGGTTCCCTGAGCAGCTGTGCAGTGCAACCCTGCAAACTGGGGTTGTTTCTCCATGACAGGACAACGAGAGCAACTGTCCTGAATTCGCTTGTGAAACTTTTGTAGTCACCATAAAAAACCTGCTTGGTAAATACATTTTCTCTGCCCAAAACTGCCCCACTCCTTTCTGTTCTGCAGATAATAGACATAAAAATGAATATGGACCTGTGTTCTTAAAAGGTCACAGTTATTTGGTTGTCAGGGAGATCGCATATAGAAATAGGTCTTGTTAAGATTTGATGATGTGCTGGAGGAATTGAATGATTTGGGACTTTGGTTCGTAGAAGTTGGAAAGTGGGCTAGGAATTTCTCGTGATCTGGAAGATGGAGATGGCCATCCTTTTTTCCTAATGCCACTGGAATGGAGGAACGAGATGGAGAAGGGCTTTGTGTCAGGTGCAGAACCAGCAGTCGTGGAATCATTAAGGCTGGAAAAGACTGCTAAGATCCTCGAGTCCAGCCTTTGACTGAACACTATGCCAACTAAACCATAGCCCTGAGTGCCATTCCAGTCGTNTATGCCAACTAAACCATAGCCCTGAGTGCCATTCGAGTCGTTTCTTGAATGCTTCTAGGGGTGGTGACTCCCTGGGCAGCCCATTCTAATGCTTAACCACTCTTTCAGGGAAAACATTCTTCCTGATGTCCAGCCTGAACCTGCCCTGGCACAAACTGAGGCCGTTTTCTCTTGTCCTGTTGCTAGTTGCCTGGGAGAAGAGACTGATCCCCTCCTAATGTGCTACAACTTCCTTTCAGGTAGTTGTAGTGGGTAGTGAGGTTACCCCAGAGCCTTGTCTTCTCCAGACTAAACAACCCCAGCTCCCTCAGCTGCTCTTCACAGGACTAACTCTCTAGACCCTTCACCAGCTCTGTTGCCCTTCTTTGGACATGCTGCAGCACCTCAATGTCTTTCTTCTAGTGAGGGGCCCAGAACTGAACCCAGGATTGGAGGTGCACCCTCACCAGTGCCAAGCACAGAGGGACAGTCACTGCCCTGGTCCTGCTGGCCACACTGTTCCTGATCTGGATGCCACTGGCCTTCTTGGCCACCTGGAGCCACTGCTGGCTCATGTTCACCTGCCAATCAACCAGCACCCCCAGGTCCTTTTCCACTGGGCATCATTCTGGCCATGTTTGTCAGCTCTTGTTTTGCGTTGTCCCAGTTTCGTTTAGGGCATTCTTCTGCCTGGCTCCAAGTAACAGCTCATAGTGTTCGTGGTCTCCAACCCTTTCTGCCTAATGCATGGTGTGTTGCTAGGGGTGCTGCCATCATCCACATTTTAGTTGAGGATGTGATGACCACACATTTTGTATTGCTTTCCAAGATTTGGCTGGATGACTCAGCTGGTCCTCTGGTGACTCATTCCAGTCTCCCATGAGCCCAGGAAGGACTAAAGAGGGAAGCGTGGTTATTTTCAGACATGAAAAATGACCAAAACTAAGGACTGTATCCACAAAGGAGTACTGCAAACATTGAATTAATTGGGCATTTATACTGGGTGTAAACTTGCTGCTTCCCACTAAAATTTTTTCCACAGTTATTGTGCTTCTGCTGAATCTAGTTTTCAGTCTCTTCTTATTTTTCATCCATATGGATGTTGGAAAGCTCTCAGTGAGTTTTGAGTACATAAGGTCTGATGAAAGTTCACAGGACTTTTGGTACTAAATTCCCCTGGCTGTTTTTTTGTTTTTTATGTTTGTGGGTTTTTTGGGGTTTTTTGTTTGGTTGGTTTTGGGGGTTTTTTTTGTTTGTTTTGTTTTTTGGGGGTTTTGGGAGGGGGGTTGTTTGTTTGCTTTTAATGGCAGTGTTCCCCTCTCATATGCTGGGAGTGTCACAGTCTTTCTAGCAAAACCCATAGACCCACCCCATTTTACTCCCTAGTCGTTCCTATGTCTGTGGCAAAGCTAAGATGCCCAGTGTTCTCCTGGACCTCCTGCAAGCTCTTGTGATTTCACCACAAGTCATTACTAATCTGTTTCTCCTGGAACCTGTGGAAACAGTGGTATATTTGTTCCTTATGAGAAAATCATACAGAGCTTATTTTCCCAGAAATTCTTCTTTCTGCCATGACTCAGTTTGGCCAGACTTCCCTTACATCGTTAGTCAAAACCCATAGGTGTGACTGTGGACAGCTTGGCTGCGACATCACCGACACATTGGTGGTTCTGAACTCATTGTCCCACTGCATCTAAGCTGAATCCTTTCATTTCATTGCGTAGGAAAAGGAAAGAATTGAATGTTCTGAGTTGAAAGCACATGGCTGCAAAACAATTGTAGCAGTGCCAAAAAGATGCTTCTGAAGAGATGGGGCAAGTGGCTGCATGCTGCTGGAAGCACAAAGTGGTATGTCAGTTCTTAAATGTAGGATCAGGAATGAGACAAAGGCTTGACAGCCCCTTTAGCTGGTCTGTCATCTGCAGCCATCTCTCCTTTCTGCTGTGGATTTTTGGTTCTGCAGGTTTGGTTTCAGCAGTTGTGCCAAACCCACGAGTGCTGCACAGCAGGTACTCGTAGTCATGGCTTGTACAGGGCCTGAGGTGTGCTCTGGTGCCTGGGTCTCTGCAGGGCACTGTGCAGGGTCTCAAAAGCACTGAGTGATCTGGAGCAAAGTTACACCAAGGGAGTGTTTATTGTCCAGGCTGGCTGTGGGGTCCCCCAGTCTAGCCTGTCTCAGAGGTAGCATGCCTCAGGCTGCAGTGCAGACGGCATTTGGCCTGTGTCACTCTGGATCTCCACGTTTAGCTTCACCCCTCTTCTGTCATGCTCTAATTTTGACAGTGCAAGAAGCCCAGCAGCCTTGGTGTTAAGCACTGCTGAGCTGAGTAAATAAATATGTCAGTAAATAATCATATCCTGCACAAAAGAGAAACCTGGGGGAGAGACTGATGGTAGCCAGGGAGTTCTGCTGATACAGGTGGAGATTTTTATTGTTTTGTTTGTCTTAATGACTTCCCTTGGACTGATTTCTTTTCTTTTAGAGCTTTGAGGGGGAGTAGGCTGTTAGTGCTGTCCCTGAGCTTCTTCATCACACACAAGGGCCTTATATCCTCCTTTCTCAAGTAGATAGCCTTTCCTGAGCTTCTGGATGTTTACTCTTCAAGGCTCTGAAATCCTTCATGTAGTTTATCCCCATGCCTAAATCAGGGGTTTTTCTCTGTGTAAGCAAGAGCTTTGTACATCACCTAGGCTGTCCTTCCTTGACCAAACAGGCCTCTTCTTTGCACGCTGATCTGCCTTCTGTCCTATTAGACCTTGCTTAAAAATAAAGCTGCTGTGAAGACAGTGGGAGATCAGGCGTGCACCAGCCCCAGCAAGCCAGCCAGCAGTGGGGCAGGGAGGTGTCCAGTGGCACTTCTGTGGGATTGCTTTGGGTAACATCACTCATTTCTTTTGGAGATCATGGGATTCATTGCTGTCAGGGGTCGTCTGGCTGTGAAAGTGTTGACATGTCTGACTGTGACCGTGTGTTTTGTATGACAGAGGACAGTACGACCCCAAATACAGCAAACAGAATTATTGGGCCCCACAGATAAACCTGTCAACACCCTGTGTTCTCATGGAGACTGCAGCAGCACTGTGGTCTCGTAGGAGACCCACTCGCCAGTCTCAAAGGTGAATGGACCAAGAGAGACAGTTGTTTTGGGGAGAAATGGGTCCATATCCAAATCCTGCACCTTATGTCTCCATGGTGATTTCTGCTTTGGGCCAGCTGGCTCAGTCCTGCTGTGCCTGTTCTGGTCCCAGCTCGTGGCCCATTTCACATCATGCATTTCTGGGTTTATAGTTCTACTTTGGAATGCAAACCAAAAGCCACAGGTGACAGCAAGAAAAGGTTTCTGACTGTTTGGCTGTAACTTTGGGGATGTTTTCTTGGCCCTGAAGTCTGGAAGACTGGGTGAAAAATGCTCAAGGTGTGTTTCCTTGAGGAACTGAAGTGCAGGTCAGGTGTGTGTTTGTGTGATGATGTGAAGGCAGGTTATTTACAGAATTGTTGCAACTCTTGAAACTGGAGGTCAGGTGATCAACCTGTAGTATCCTTTCTCTTCATTTCCTAAAACACCCCATAGCCCTCAATGTTTGAGAGTGCTGTAGGTCCCGTGTTTGGTCATTCTTACTTGAAAGTGGTGTGTGGCTGTCAGGAGTTCAACAAATCAGTCTGTCTCAATTTTCTGCTTTGGAAGAGCCCTGTGCTCTGCTTCCCCACCTTTCTCCTTGCATCTTCATCTTCCTTTGCAGCCCAGATCCTGTGTATTCCATCCAGAGCTCACCAGGGACTTGTTTCTCTCCAACAGATCTGTATCCTGATGGAAATCAAATGAAGGAAGGGACCTTGTGAATAGGAAAACTGATGTTTTCAGCCCAGCTAAAGCTTGATCTGAGTTTCAGATTTTGTAAACAAAGCAGGGGCTGAATGTCATGCAGTGGCCTCTTTGCAAATAAAACACTTCGGAAAAAATCCTGTGGGAGTGAGGGACTCAGCCAGAGACTCCAGTGAGGCTTGCCCATGTCTTGCCTTCACAAGTAGTGTTGTTTCTAACAAGTGAGGTATGCAAGGTGCCAGGCATTCCCTGTGGTTTCTCCACACTTGCAGGCCAGTTGGAGTCATTGACATTACAAAGTTAATATTTACAGGTGGAAAGTCATCCAGGTGGGAAGACAGCCATCGTGGAAAAAGCCAAAATATCCTTTCCACTAGGCAGTTGTGGGAAGCCACGAATATGCCAGTGCTGCGTGGGTGAGGGGGGCACAAGCAGAGCAGCAGAGGAAAACGGATTCATTTTGGTTCCTTTTTGAGAGGCCTTGGTACCCTTTCCCAGGAACTAAGATACCAGAGAACCCAGTAGGATGGCTGGTGAAGTCTGGGGTCAGGAAGGCTGAGAAAGTCCATTCTTTTCCCTGTAAGATGAGGTACTGTGGTCAACCCTGTTTGGAAGATGAACAGCAGCGACTTGAGCCATGCTGCCTGGAAAGCAGAGCCATGCCAAGATCATCCTTTCAGTTCTGCCTTCAGGATATGTAACTCTGTTAGCAGGTAGCAATCAGAGATGGAGCTTGTTGGAATCTATAGGCTCCTGCCTTATAGACCTGTTTGGAGGTTAAATGTAGGGATCCAGACATTAAGCAGGACTAGAAGGCAAACTATGACCAGTTTCACATTTACTGCAGAGACTGTCTTGTGTAGTTCTTAGCGAGCTTTGGGTGCTGTAGAAATGCTGTGGTTACTGTTTGTTCCACTTTGTGACTGTGGAAGACAGATGGGAAGGAGGAAGGTGCCCAGAACACATATGATGTTGCCAAACAGTCCTACCTGGCACATTGATGTGAGTAACTGCTTTTGGGCTCATCTGGCTCCATTTTGGTTTCAGGATGAGGAAACATTCCTTGGTAGCTTGTTTTCCCCATCTCCTCTGGCCATACCCAGTGCTTCAGGAGCTCATTCAAGCATGGCATTGTAGGAGCCTCATCATGTCATGCCTCATTTTAAGTGGTGCTGTGGGTGTTGCTGCAGTCCTCACCTCTTTAAACAGATGTGGTGCTGCTCGTGGGTCCCCCAGCAGCCTGCAGCAAAGCCCCAGCCAAGCATTCCACACTTGCCTCAGCTCTGCTGGGCCTCTCTCCAAGAAATCTGAAAGAGGGATTTCTTCAGCAAAGCATTGGTTAGACATCCTTCAGTGTCCTCCAAAGATAAAGCTTCAAAGCAGCGCTTCTGTCAACCTCAAATGTCTGATTACATCTTGTTCTTTCTTTCTCATCCCATCTCTGACTGCCAAGCAGACTTTCTTCTCCTCTGAGGCCCTTGGGAGTACTGATCGTTTGGTTGTGAATCTTCTTCCTGACTTCACTGACACCTAATTTCCTAAAATGTCTTCATGCTTACATTTTGCAGAAGTTCCTTCACACTCTCATGCAGACCTTGAAGGCCACTGCCTCCATCTGTACTGTTCACCACCTCATTTTGCTCTTGGGACTCCAGAAGTCCTTCCTGGCCTGAAGGACTGTTTCTCAGCAGGGTACACCTGGCAGGGCTGTGATCTGTCTTTTCAAGCCCCAGAGACCTGACATGGGTACTGCAGATTCCCGGGCTTCTCACTTTATGTCTGGAGAGCACTTTAACGTCTTGGGAGAGCATTTGCTGTCTCATTTCATGATTTCTGTAGAGGTGACAGTCTTTCTGTCAGCTTTGACAGATATGCTGAAGGGGGTTTACTTTCTGGGGTCTAGCTCTGTTTTCTCAAGGCTGTAGACTATTAAATTGTATTCATTTGCTCTCTTCATTTGCTTTCCACTCAGTAACACTGAGGTATCCTGGAGAGAAGTTACGCATTATTCCAGCTGTGCCAAGTTTTCCCATAAGAAGGTATCTGGGGGTTATCTTTCAGTTCAGGGGAGCACAGACTGGACTGCTGGACCTTCTCACACCAAGATCTAGAAATTGATGTCAGGTCCAGTTACTGTACCATCTGCAGGGAAGTGATGGGGCAGCCTCTAGTGAGGTATATTTTAACCTGTGTTCTCAGGTGTTGCATAGTTAATTAACTATAATGTGAAACATAAACTAGTCACAGGATTAACTGAGGAAATCTGTAATATGTCTTGTCATTACTACAGTTTGTTCAAGTGGGAGATGGAGGTGACCCTGAAAGAATCTTGCACTGAGGTGTAGTAAAGTATTCAAATGTAAATGTATGTATTTGTCCCTGAGATTTTGCTTTATGTCCCTAAAACCAGGGATATGTCAGAGGAGCCCACAGCTTGTTATTCAGGCTTATCTGCCCCTGAGCCCACACCAAAAGGATGAACAAGAATTGTAATATTTCTGAATTACAGCTAAGAAAGCTTTCAGTAGCCAGCAGACAATTTGCCCTGGATTTAAGGAGTTAAAGAGAGAGTGAAGAAGGGAATAAAGATGGTTTGTGAGGAAAAACAGCAGTATCCTGAGCCACATGCCAACATAACCTGATCAGGCCGTGATAGGCAGTAACTGCCTACACCACCTTCATGCTCAAGAGTATTAAGTCCTGGCTGGTAATTTTCATCATACCTATAAAGGAAAGTCATGACATGCAGAATGAAATAGTAGGCAGGATTGTTGATGCTGTAAATGCAAGAGAGGGATATGTAGGAGGGCAGTTGGGGTGGCAGGGAGAGGTGGAGTTTGAAGGTGATAATGATGAGAGTGCCCTGGCCATTGCACTGCAGGGATGTGATTTTTAGGTGGGGATGAGAGGGAAGGAGATGGATGCTTGGCTTTGTCCATTTGGCTTTTTTTGTGGGTACTCTGTGCATTGGAAAGTCTCACCTTTTCATTTGGCCATAAGACATGGATCAAGCATGGCAGGTTGGAGCCGTGTGAATCCATGTCTGGAGCAGTGCAGGGGACATGCTCTGTCACATCTTGCATCTTTGAGAACTGCTGTGCACTACATAGCCATTTAGAAAACTACTAATTAGGCTGAGACAGTTTTACTAGCAGGACAGGAAAAGCAGAGTAGGAAGACAGGGAGATCTTCACCTGGAACGAAGGCCCCCTTGACATCCTATGCTCACCAGGAACAGGAAGGAACTGAGGCTGTTGTGGTCTGAGCTCTGCTTTGAGGTTGTCTCCAAACATTTGGTAGCACAAGGAAAGAACTTGTATAGCCTCCAGGGACATAAATTTTCAGGAGGTTCTGAGAGTGCAGTGGTGCTGGGGACAATGCCTCAAAAGGACCCACACAGAGGCCACTATGAAGAAGAGTGCTGTGCTTGAGACATGGCTATTTTGAAGGTGCAATGCATTAGCCATACCTGGCAGATCCCCTTTTCACTGTCTTCTGAACCTGGGTGTGTATACGGGTTTGCAGGCTTGTGCCTCTCTGGGGAGAAGTGGAAGATACTTATTTCAGTATTGTCTTGCGAGCATCATTTATATGCTGAACACACACCGTGTGTTTTCTACAGTATTTTTCAAGCAGGCACTGTCGTTCTGGCAGCAGCCAGCAAGCAGCCTCTGGTTACAGAGCACTGGATGCTCTGCAGGTACTGCAGAAGGTCTGACTTCCTACTTAATACAGGGCACCGCCTTGGTCTCCTGCCACCTCAAAGGCCACACTTAAAAATCAGCAGTAAATGCTGGCAGTAAACCAGAAGAAAACATCAGTGACTTTCAAACTGTTCCTTCTTTAGTCCCCAAAGTGTATTTTTTGCCCTTTGGGGTGAGGTGGGTGGATAGGGAACTTTACCTCATTTGCTTTCCTGAAACCTGTTAGGAGTACAAGTGAGGCAGCTGCGTGATTTGTGTGTGCATGCAGAAGAGGGCCATCTGAATTGTAAATAGCACCTGCTAAATTATTACTAAGTGAAAGCTGACGTGGGAGGAGTTCTCAGGAACAAAAAACCTCAAGTCTTCTAATAAAAGTCATTCCAGCTGTTTTAACACTGTCCCCTGGCTGCACCCTACCTGCTTCAGCTCATGTAGGTGCTATGGGGAGTTATGTGAGTCGTATCAAGGACAGGGATGGCCCCATTAAATCCAGTTACTGTCAGTTTTTTGAGAGCTTTAAATGACTATACTAAACTCATTATTAAAGAAAGGAACTATCAATTTTATTTAATGCATGGTGCCCAACCCTGATTCTGCTCCCAGCCCAGAGATTCGCCGTGCTCAGGGGTGATATAAAACTTCGACCTGCTCTCTTCAGGACATGAATGTAGCTGTTGTGGCGTCCTGGCTTCATCCTGGCTGGCTAATAGGGCCTGCCTTGCACCCATGCCCAAGCAGGGACCAGCTCAGTTGGAATTGCCATTTGTTTTAGTCCAGCCAAAGCTTTTGGTGGTGTAGGTGGGGCTGCTGAGCTGGGCTTCAGGTGAGCAGGAATGCTCGGTGGGTGCAGTTGCTCATCCTGAGTATCCTCACCCCCTCCACTCCTGGCAGAGCGCAAAAAGGTGAGGAGGCAGGTGCCAGCCTTTGGCACCCCAGGCAAAATGCGGAAAGGTGACTGCTAGGATCATTCACTCTGCAGAGGAGGGAGGTGATATGAGAGGCTCAGCCTTGCACAGGAGGTTGTTTGTCAGACCTGTGAGTGGGGGGTTAAGAGAACTTTTCCCAAGTTCATCCCATTTTTCATCCCTCCGCAGCTTATGGCCCCTCCGTCTTTCCAAGACCCCAGGAGCAAGAATGCTCCCCGGGGGCATCACCACTGTCTCTGAGATATCTGTGTCACTGGGCTTGGCTGGCGTGAATCACCCCATTACTGCTGGCTTGTTTCCTTATGGATGTTGTGGCAAGCTGTTGTCAGCCTATGCAATCAAAAGGCTGAAGGTGTAAATCATATTACAGGCTGTAATGAGGAATTTGATTCCTGTAACAGAACCATCCAACTTTTATTCACATTTATTACTATTCCTGCTATTACCATGGAGCAAAAATCCTTTTTGAAAAAAACAACATGCCACCAGCACAGTTTTATTGTGTCCTCAGGAAATTTAGGATTGTGTTTCTCTCGCATTAACTGCACAGGAAAATTTGCAATAAAAATTACTTTGCTGAGCAGCCGCCTTTTCCCATCACCAAGCTGTCAATCAGCCTGTAATTTCTTGGTATCGGACTATGATGAAGAACTCATCGAGTTATTTTTCTTACAATGTGTGCCCCTACAACCTCAAACATGAGAAAATAATTTTGGATGGAAGGAAGATTTCATAGTTCTTTTTTTAGGGGGAAAATAAAACTTTTCTGTGATGAGATGTAACCTCTGAGGAGGGCAGCACTTGCAGCAGAAGAGTCCAAAGTCCTTGCTTTATCCACAGAAGCACTGCTTCCTCCACCCCCTCCATTTTTGGGGTACCAGGGTGAGTCAGTGTTTGTCCCCTGTTCTGTACTCTGCTGAGGCTGCCAGCAGTGTTTCAGGGACAGCAAGGGGATGGTTTTGGATGTGGAAACCAGTCTCTAACAACAACTCATTTCACCAAAGGGCACAGGCAGCCATCTGACATTGACAATGTTGAGTGACTGCTGACCTTGTTTTTAGCGTCAGCTGATATTAACTGGAGCCCTGCCAGTTTGCACCAGTTGAAAGCCTGTCCCTTAATGGTGGTGATTATCCTGATTTTTACAGTGGCGCTGAGAAAGTTGCAGCTGCTGCGCTTCACATCCTTGGCTTTAATTTGCTATGCTTCAGTCTTTTGGTGTTATCTTTAGAGGAGCGTGCGAGAAGAACGTCTCTCCTTGTTCTGCGTCAGTCATTTTTTCCCCTTTTTATTTTCTACGAAGAGAGATTGCTCAAGCACACCGTGGAATGAAAGCCATAAAACTATAAATTACACCTCTGCTAGGTCCACAATATGTTACCAATTACATCTGCCATATTATTTGCGTCCAGAGGGAAAACATACATCAAACCACCCCCTCTCTCTAGGCAGGTCAGTACTGTACTAGAAGGAACACCGTGATTCTTCTTAATCAGTGGAAAAACAAACACGGTTTTGGCTCACTCACATATGATCTTTGTGTCCAGGATGACAAGTTGAGTAGCACTGCTGTGGTTCTTGGAGCTCGCTGCCTGCCACATGCCATGGCATTCGTGACAGCATCATTGCCCTGTGGAAAGGAGAGAGGAGAGAAGGTACTTAGCGGGGCAAGGAGCTGGAGGGCATCTGAGTACCCAGTTGCAGGGACCTTGGAAATTGCTGCTGAGGAGGTTGGGGAAGCAGCGGGGAGCGGAGTTAAAAGGAACGCCAGCAAACGATCAGAAATCCGCTTAGAGCCAGGGTGGTCATGTCTGCAGAGGGCAGCACGCTGTGGTTTGCAGGACTTCGTTGTTAGGGTGGGGTCAGTGGGGTTTTGTGTGCCGTGTTCAAGCCCAGGTGAGGGTTTCCCCATGTGTCCTGAAGGGGTTTTCTTCTGTGTCTGCCCTGTCCTCATAAATTCGTCACTGCAGCAGGGGTGAAGGCAGGGGTGTTGGAGCAAAGTGGAGAGATTGCTTGGCCTGTTACTTCTGAGTAGTTACTCATGGTGGGTTTTGGCTCACCACAGCATCCCTCTCCTGAGCCACACCTGGCCTTTGGGCTGCTGGGAATTAACTGGAAAAAGAGTGTTGGGTGTGTTTAGATCTGTTAACTTGACTACTGAGCTTTGTGAGTGTTGAGTGACATTCATATTTTTCTATAAGAGTGTGTAGGTTTATGCATGCATGTGTGTGAATGTGTCTGTGTACACATGAGCTCCAGAAAATCTTCTGAAGAGGACCATGGACTAGTGAAGTATGAGGAGGCCGAGTCAGAAACTGTTAGGCCTCCACATGAAGAAGTCATCCATGTGCACTGCAGAGTTTGTTGTGGTTTTGTTACTGAAACATTCATTCAGCTTTTAACTTTTTAAAGTCGAAAACAAGTCAAGGTTATGTTTGTGCTAAATAATTCAACAATGGTGCCAGCTCAGCATATTGTCTTTTTTCTTCCCTAGTCATTCTGGTTTATTAAAAAGAAACACTGATGACAGATAGAAGGGTGAAGGAGGCTGTGCCTTTCTGCTATAACTCCTGCCGGGCACTGACTCCTTCCCCAGAAATCCCCATGGATTTGTGTTCTTCACAATATGTTTGCCCCAGCAATACTATCCCTACCCTGGGCAGGGAAAGCTGGCAGCAAGTCAGGACTTAGCTGTCCGCTTCTCCGTGCACCACATCTTTTTTCTCTGAATAGGCACATTTTCTGTTTCAGTGGAATATTACTCAGAATCCTTCAGTAAGTCTATCACAGTGAAACATCATTTTCACTTTGGTTATGAGGTTGCGGGGTTGTTTTTTGGTGGTCTGGGTTTTTTTAATAAAGATTTAGAAGATCATTAACTCTTCTGAAACCAATAGGCTTGCATTAAAATAGGTTTTTGTCTTTTCTGTAAAAATAAAGCTATATTAGGAGCTAATTCTTCCACATACTAATGTGTATGTTGCTTCATAAACAATGCTGTTCATTTCCAGGGGATCTGCTTTCCAGTGATGGTATTGTCACTGTGAATAAGAATAGATGAACACAATTTTATAAATCTGGGAGAGCCGAGAACACACAGTGAAGCTCATATTGTGTAACTCCCATCTCCAGTGTCCCTGAGCACAGACTAGCATTGTGCACAATTCCCCCTCGCAGACTTGGCAAGCAATCTGAAACATCATCTTCTTCTGTTCTGGATCCTCAGCTTTATCTATGCACCTCCATTGAGTCACAGTGTATCATCTCCTGGTCCCATCTTCACTCTGTGCAGGCCAGAAGCTACGCAGTGATTTTATGAGAATAAGTGGAGGGCTTAAGTCATATCCACCAAACTGCTTAAGACTGGATGAGCCTGAGGATTTGAGCTTTGGCTTCTGTAGTCAGAATGCTTTGCTGTATTTGACATGAGTTCTTCCAGAGAGCTGGATATATTCCTGGAGACAAAGGGAATAGGAGTCTCTTTAGGCAGAGGAGGTAAAAATAACATGTACATGCCTGTTATTAAAAATGAAAAGGGGGAGAGCAAGAGAGCAGAAGTCTTGAATGTTGCTAGTATAGTTCAATCCAGGGTAAGGACTTATTTTAGAGCATAATATTGTATTTGTGTCAAATACACATATCTGGAAGAACTTGCTTTTTGTGTGCGTGCATGTGCTGTATCTGAAGCCTGTATCCCGTTTCCCTTTCCTGCTACCAAGCAAATGAAAAAAGCTGGGGAAGGCATCTTGACACTGTGGTTTCACTCTGATGTTGTATTGCAGGTATGGCCTCGCATGTGCAAGTTTTCTCTCCTCATACCCTTCAGTCAAGTGCCTTCTGTAGCGTGAAGAAACTGAAAGTGGAGCCGAGTTCGAACTGGGATATGACTGGGTACGGCACACACAGCAAAGTCTACAACCAGAGCAAGAACGTGCAGTCCTCCCAAGCAGCCGCCGCAGCAGCCGTCAACGCCTCCCTCCAGATCCCCAATCCGAGCATCCCTTACGAGCAGACCATCATCTTCCCAGCAAGCACGGGGCACATCGTGGTTACATCGGCCAACAGCACTTCTGGTGTGGTTGCAGTGTCTGGGCAAACACTGGGCGGGCCACACAACCTGATGCGTCGCAGCACTGTGAGCCTTCTGGACACCTACCAAAAATGTGGACTTAAGCGCAAGAGTGAGGAGATTGAGAACACAAGCAGCGTGCAGATTATCGAGGAGCATCCACCAATGATTCAGAACAATGCCAGTGGGGCCACTGTAGCCACCGCCACCACCTCCACGGCCACTTCCAAGAACAGTGGCTCCAACAGTGAAGGGGATTACCAGCTGGTGCAACATGAGGTGCTCTGTTCCATGACCAACACGTACGAAGTGTTAGAGTTTCTTGGCCGTGGAACCTTCGGACAAGTAGTCAAATGCTGGAAACGTGGCACTAACGAGATTGTGGCTATCAAGATCTTGAAAAACCACCCTTCTTATGCCCGGCAAGGCCAGATTGAAGTGAGCATCCTGGCTCGGCTGAGCACAGAAAGCGCGGATGACTACAACTTTGTCCGTGCTTATGAATGCTTCCAGCACAAGAATCACACATGCTTGGTATTTGAAATGTTGGAGCAGAACCTCTATGATTTCCTAAAACAAAATAAATTCAGTCCCTTGCCCCTTAAGTACATTCGACCAATTCTCCAGCAGGTAGCAACTGCCCTAATGAAGCTGAAAAGCCTGGGACTGATTCATGCTGATCTCAAACCAGAGAACATCATGCTGGTAGACCCATCTCGACAGCCATATAGGGTCAAGGTCATAGACTTTGGTTCAGCTAGCCATGTGTCTAAAGCTGTGTGTTCTACCTACCTTCAATCCAGATACTACAGGTAAGAGACTGGGCTTACTACGAGTAACACTACTAGGAGAAGTATTTTACCTATGGGAATTTTCCTACATTCATTTAAATGAATGAGAGTCATCCCTTAATCCTAAACAGAGATGGTGGCTTGTTGATGATAAGAAAAAATGATATCCTAACCTCTTGGAGTTTACTTGTATTGAAAACCATTGTAAGTTTGTAAATAATCGTAAAGTGTTGTAAAAACAGAGTTTGACAGTTACAATTTAAAAAGCCTTTCACTTCTATCAGTAGTTTGTTATCTCTGGAACTGTTTCCAGAAGAGGTGATGTCCGTGTTTCCATACCAAGTCAATGGTATAGGTTTTTGGTTTCAGAATTACTGTAACCTAAACAATCAATCCATATTTCAAATGTGTCTTCCAGTCTGTACACATATATGAAACCAGAGACTTAACGAGTGTAAGGTTGGCCCACAGGAAAACTGTATGGATGCAGAAGATGGTTTGTCAAGGATTAGTTTTCACACAGGCCGTGAGTCAATGGGAGTATTCTGGCTGGCTCTTGTCAGCTCTCCTCCAGGCAAGCAGACAGCCTGGCCAGGCTGGAAACACCTATCACCACGTGGGAAGCTGTTGGTAGAGGTGAATGAGTATTGTCAGTGACTGGGTGTTGGACTGAGGACCTGCTGTTGGCTGTTGATTCCCACTCACAGTGCTTTGTTACGTGCTAGGATGGAGTTGTGACCTCTGCATAAGTGTGCCTGAAGTGAAATGTGTGAACCAGCTATATCCCTCTTCAGCCTGTTCAACAGTTTCAGCAGAGCAGCCTCTTTTCATAACCCCTGGAGGGGCACCCTCGCCCTCTCTCTTGACTCCAAGACACAAAGTCTCTCTGTAGATGTTCTCAGACCCTCTCTATGGTACCAGTCAGCTTGATTCAGTATCCCAGGGACTGAGAAAAGCAATTCTGCTGCTACCTCAGGGGTGGGGGGAAATAGTGAAGGAAGTGAAGGGAATTTGTCTTTAGATAACAGATGAATTTAGAAATGTTCAGGCCACATTTTTGTTGTACTTCTGTGAAACAGGGGCAAAGAGAGAATATGCGATCCTTCTTGATGACTGAGTTAATAAAAATCAGTCCTGGCAGCATCCACAGCTCATCAGATGGGTTACAGAAAAGCAGGGTAGTTGATCTGTTTGTAAATAGGATAGAAATCTGTCTTATTCATGGGGACAACTGGGGATGAAAAACCAACATGAGTTGTTAACAGACCCTTCCCTACCTCATAAACTTCACGGAGGCAAAGCCTACCTGAACTCTGAGCTTGGAGAGAGTTAATTTTCACAGGAAAAGGAACTTTGACAGTGTAGCACTGCAGCAGCTGATCTTTATCTGCTTGTCCTTTGCCCTGAAGGAGGCCGGGAAAAAATCCCCAGCCCTAGTTTATACCTCAGAAGAGACTTATTAAATAAGATATTCCACCTGATGACAGTCCCATCCTCCAGAAGAGATATATTTCTGTGGTAAATATGCAAAAGCTTTTAGAGTTGCAATTACCTGGCAGACAAGGGGGAAAAAAAAAAAAAGAGAAAGATAATACAGGCATTTTGTTGTTGAGTTACCTGTGATTCTGCATTAGCAGCCCAGGTCCCTAGCTGAAAGACAGAAGGGGCAGCCAAAATGAAATATGTGACAGAAAGCAGAAATGAAAGAGAAAAATGCTTCATTCTCAGCAACAAACAAGGAATATTTTTGTGGCAATCTCTGGGAAGGAAAAGGCTTGATAAAATTTGCTTTTTATATTTTAAATGTTATTCCTGCCCAGTCTGAAGTTGCAGCTTGATACATAATAAGTTCTGTGTGTCTAATTCCTCCCTTGTTTTCCATGCCTGAATTGGTGGGAGGAGGGGAAAAGGGGCAGCCGCTCACCAGGAAAAAAAAAAAAAGGAAAGTCTTGTTGAGTTGAATTACATCAGCAGGGGGCTGCTGATTAAGCTAAATTCAAGTAATGAGGAAAATTTATGTTCTTAATTTTCTGATGGGGAAAATACAGCACAGAGTAAAGACCCTTTCCACTCTAAAGCGAAGGAACTTTGATGCTAGGGGAAACACTGGGGTTTATAAAGATTTCATGTGTCTTCCATTTAATTTACACTTGTTTTGCTTGCTTGAGTATAAAAGACAAGGGGATGACTTCAAGAAATGGCACATTTAAGCTGGATGTGAAGGAAAAGCTTCCTCAGACGAGTAAAACCTCTCAGGCTCTAAGCAGTCATGCTAAGGAGTGACAGAAGCCCTGTGCCCCATGCATTTAAGGAAAGATGAGGCAGAGCACAGGGAAATAAAAAGTAGAGGCTGAATCTCAGCTGGAGGTTTTTTATCATGGACTTTTGCACGCAAATTCCTAAGTTGTCTCCAAATTTTATTAATAACTTGCTACTTCTTTTTCCTGTCACTACTTTTGAGAATGTGATGGCCAAATCCTTTGGAGGATTGAAAGGTGTGTGGGATCCTGCTCCTTCTCAGAGCAATGTAAGGCCTTTCCTCTTCCTGTAAATGATAGGCCTGTTTTCTTCTCCTGGAGGACAAAATGTCTTCAAATAAACTCTGTGCTTTTTCTTGACCTGAATCTGCATAACCCAGCATAAACCAAGAGAGCCCCATGGCTGCTTGAAGACTTTCCGTGAGTGATTTGCCATTGCTAGCATAATGTGCTCTGAAGATGAATGGGATCCCTCAGCCCAGTTTCTTGTGGGAGGAATGGTGAGCAGAGGTTGTGCTGCTGGCACTGCTCAGGGGCCTTCGCTGGGTGCCCGAAACCCAGAACTGTCTCTGTCCCACCAGGGATATTTCTAAGCAAATGCTCTCTGGAAGGAAGGTAATGGTATTGAGGTGACAGAGCAGGATGAAAAGTACCAAAAATGGTATCAAAATGTCTTTAGTACAGTAGAATTCAGCTCCCAGCACTCTTAAGAGGATATAGCCTCCGCCAAGCTAGATCTGCTGTCACAAGTGGTACTCTGGAGATCTTTCTCCCTTGCTCCTGACTTTAGGGAGCCGGTGGGAAGCAGAACATGACAGCCTAAGGTGGGCTTTGCAGGAACTCCCCTGCTGCCAAGAATCCCCCTCTGGGAGGGCAGTGCCATTGTGTCACCAGTGCCTGCTGCAGGCCTCAAGAGAAGGGAGTGAGCCCCAGCAGGGTCACACCGTGGGCCCTGCCTGACGTGACAGAGGACATCACAGCCGCGGTCCGTGGTCAGAGATGTCATCTAGAAGGGGGGGTGCTGTGAAGAGGGTCATCCTCCTGCTCACCTATCTTCAGCCTGTGGTGCAAAACTCGCTGTGGTGCAAAGTGTCTCTCTCGTGACATCCTTAGCCAGCGTGTGCAGGACCTGACTGGTGGCTGTCCAAACGTCCCTTGTTTAGGAGAGGGGTCCCAGCCTGTCCCTCTGGTCACCGTAGTCCTTCATCTTGTCCCTTACCATCAGCTTCATCAGCCTGGGCCTGATCACTGATCCTTCAGGGAGGTTTTGCAGCCATGGAGGTGCCTGGGTGAGGAACTGAAGCTGACGATGGAGGGCTGCTCTGCCCAGCTCTCAGTGAAGGAGTGGGGCTCTGCACTTGGCAGTTTTAGCCAGCCATGCTGAAGCTAGAAATAAAGCCCTGTTCACAGAGTAATGGATCAAAAAGCTGTGATAGCCTCTGCATCACAGGGTATCTTCCTGGGATTTTATTTTTGTCCTTTTCATGCTGCAGTTGGAAGGGGAGATCATTGAGGTAGTTTCTATGATCTCTGTTTTGCAAAGGGTCAGATGAGTGAATGACCAGAGAGATCCCTTCTGGGCTGATAAGCTATGTATGAACAACTTCCTGGGAAAACCCACATCCTAAGAAATACAGGGCTCAGGCTGCAACAGATGGCCCCTTTGGTAGAGCCCCCATTCATGCACCCAGGTGGAAGAGGGGGTACTGCCCTCTGGGAGGAGGGGGTGGTTGGGGTGGTAGAGGGAGAGTTGTCCCTTGCTGGAACCAGAGCACTTCCCTATCATGGGGTGGCAGCGTGGAGGTGCTTGGAGCAGTTGGGCTGCTCATGGGGGCACTACCAGTTTGTTACCTTGCCCTCTTGGCTTTTCTTTGCTGTTCAGCTGAAACAGCTGCTGTGTTGGCACCTCGGGGATGACAGTGTTTTGCTAATTAATGGTGTAATCACCTTATGAGATTTAAGTCTTTCAGAATTTGCAGAATATTGCAGATATAAAATAACGGCTGTCACCCCTTCACTATTAGCAAGTAAATTCAGGTTTGGTTCCTTGTTTTCAAAAGGCTTTTGGTATGTAGCTTGTCTGGCTGGGGTTGAGATGTCTGCTTTGTAGGTAAGTGGCCTTTGATGAAATGTTTGGATAACAGAGAATGAAGCCGAGTATCAGTTTGAAGGGGTGTTTATCAGTCTAGTTTCAGACACTGCAAGAAAATATGCACACATAAAGGCTACGTGCATGTTGTCAGCCGCCCATACGGAGTGGGTAGTGAGGCTGTGTGCAGGCGTGGTCTGTAACTGGCTCTACATGCTTAGCTGGGTGAGTGCAGGTCCTGAGGGATGCAGGGGGCTAAACTGGATCCATCTTGCCACACATGGACATGGTCCCATGACAGGTATCAGGCCTTCAGCTGTGCTGACAGGAAGCCAAAGCAAGGTAGATTTCTGAGCAAAGTCGCAACCTATTCCCCATTGTGTGACTCACAAATGTGTCATTCTGGTCAAAACTGCCCTTTAAATGAGGCGTTGTAATGACACAGGAATTGGCTGTGCTTATTTGTTTACTCACTGAATTGGCATCTGCTATGCCCTTGTATAACAGTGTAATGCACTTCTATTTCAAAATCTTCTGCCATTCTGTCTTTGCAAAAACATCTCTGTCTCAGATTTGACTGCTTTTGCAGCTGTGGGAGCCACATTGTTCTGCCAGTCTGTTTCAGCCCTACCTGCAACAGTCACTGCTTTACTGACTCTGCCTCTCCTAGGTAAAGAGAAGGGTGGTTTGAGGAGGAAAGTTTCTTGTGGGGTCTGGAGTGAAACCACAGAGTTCATTGCTGAAGTCTAAGCTCGGTTTCACTTGGTGAGGATCACACCTGGTAGGACTGCAGGCTTGCAAAACTGGCAATACATTGCAGAAGACTTTGTGGAGGAAAGCAGACTTCAAGCTATACTATTTTAAGCAGTTGTTAATTTCTTTCCCAGGGACACCTGGAATTTGAAGTCGTATTTTTCAGAATCAAAATCCAGCAGGATTTTTGTTTCAAAATGAACATCAGGATTAACTGAATCTCAGTTTTATTGTACACAGACCACCAAGTCTTAGAAGGCAAGAGACAAGGAAAGCTTTTGGCTTTGGCCCACCTTTGGGATAGTCAGGCCAGGTTGGTTTTGGTTTTACAGAACTCAAGCAAAGATAGTTCTTTGCCAAGTTCCTTTGTATATAAATCACCTCGGAGAAGGGGTGGTAAACCAACACTGTGCTTGTGGTGCATCCAACAGGAGATTCATGCTGTCTGTACTCCCTACCTGGGGTCTAATTTAAAACAGAAAAGCCTGTATTTCACCCTAAACAATCTCCTCAGACTAGACCCTCCCTAGTGTTTTCTCTGCTGAAACCTTCTTACTATTTCCCTAGGTATTTTTCATTTTGCTCTGAGCAGACACACCAGCTTGTCCTCTGTCTTGTCAAAGCTGGTGATGTGCACCTCCCTGCCCAGCTCGTGATGCTGGCCTTGCTCCGAGAGGAGCCCTGCATCCCTGTGTGGAGTCAGAAGGGCCGTCTGTCACAGGAGGGCTTTGTTTATTTATTAACCAAGTGGATAAAATATGCCCAGTTACGTGCCTCCAGGCCCAGGAAGACTTGTAACAAAGGGCTGTTTGCAAGGAACCTGACAGGGAACCTTTCCCCAGCAAGGAGAAGTCTTTGGTGGACCAAGGAAGGGAGAAGTCTCATGCTGTTTCCTTTTACCTCATCTGCATCTGAGAGGTGGAAAATCAAATATCTCAACTGAGTGCTGAGCCAGTCCTTCAGTCCCCTCTCCTCTCTCTGGAAGCAGCTCCTATAGGGCAAAGATGGGGCACTGACAGTAATTACTCCTGAAGATCTCAGTTTTGTCTTGGTGGCTGGAACGGAAGGAACCTGTGTGTCCGCTGGCAGGGATCAATTCAGTGAGGGTGTTGTGGATCAGAGATGTGAGCAGCAGCCAGAGGCAGGTACCAGGGTTGGAAGCACTGTTTTTCCGTCAGCTGGTGCCACCCCTTGGGTGAGGGGTTCTGGTTCTGGTGTAAAAGAGCAAACAAAACCTGGGGAGAAGAAGGTAAATATAATTTTCCCAAGGCTGCTGCAGCTTTTAAGCACATCAATGGTCCCCACAAAGGGAAAGGCAGTCTTCATTCACCCTGAGGGGCACTGCCCACAGCCCAGGCAGTGCTGTGCAGGCAGGGAACAGAAGGAGGAGCAGAGCCATGGTGATGTGTCTGCTGACCAGGGCTCAGTGGTCAGCCACCAGCTCTGACACAGGTCCTGCCCAAACTGGGTAATTCACCTCATCCTTCTCCACATCACCTCCAGAGGGATATGATCTTAGAGCTTCTTGTACTCCCCTTTCCCTCCACCCCCTCTACTCCATAACTGACCCATTTAAGCAAACCTTCCCTCTGTGGGCATTTGCACCACCCACTGCCACCTAGTCCCACACCTGGGGCTGACCTCCCCAAAAGCAATACCTTACAGTTTGGAAACAAGTAACACTTCAAATGGGGCTAAGCTGGAGTTCCCACGTGCTTTCTTTCAGGGCTTGCAGAGAGGAGGTAGTGTGCAAATACACTTGTTACCAGTCCGTGTACTACCAGCTGAAGTCATCTAGGAACTCTAACATAAACATCACAAACCTTTTTCTCTTAAACCCAGCAGAGAATCCTAAACTAATCCGTACTTTCTTTTTACTTGCTATCAGAGTCGTTTCAGTAACATTGTGAGGATCAGGGAGTGGCTTGGAAGTCATATTCTCCTCACTTGTAGGTTCGCTACAGGTGTTGCGTTTATGGGTTTTTTGGTGGTTTTTTTTCCCTTCCTTCTCCTGCTACTGTTTCTCTCTCATCACCACCAAAACAAGCCTGTCACAGGATTTCCTGCTCTCTATTTTTCTTCCCTTAAGCTTTATAAGCACAGTTAAGGCTGCAGCCTGATGAAATGATGTGAAAAATCAAGGTCACTCTTGTATTTACTGTACCAGGGCAAGCCTGAAACAGCTACAAATGGCCAGGTTGTTTTACATAAAAAGAGCTATTTACCTACAAGAAATCAAAACCTTCCTATTGCAGCTGTTGGCTGTAGCACTTCAGACTGCATCTCTGTAGTACATAAAAGACATACTGTGTTTTGGTAAGGATACCTGTGCTCAGCTCAGGGGCTGGGATGTAACTAGGCTCAGTATGGTGACAAGCAGTTGCTTCTGCAGTGAAAATGTGAGTGAAGGTACAATTCACAGGGCTACAACAAGAGCCAGCTGCAATCAGAGCTGGCTGTTTGCACGTGTATGAAAAGCATAAAGTTTGGTCTCTGCTTCTAGTTGCTTACTTCTGTGGTTTTGTGTTTGCTCTTCTTTCTCTCCTCCCACTCAAGTCACTTCCCCGCCAAGTGCAAAGGAAGCAGAGCAGGGAGAGGGTGTTCTTCTTTTCAGCTCCAATGACAAAACAGCAGCAGCAGCTCACAGGAGCAGTGGTGTGGTGACCTGCAGATGCTACTCCAGCAATAGGTGGCCAGTGAAGGAGAGTGCACTGCAGCCACATTCATACACAAGTAGCATTTTTTATGTCTTCCTACATTTATTTCAATGCACATTTGGGTCAGGGCAGTAGCTGGCCAAGGGCAGTGCTGGCTGCTGAGAAGCAAAATGAGTGAGGGGCTGCTGGGATGAGATCGGTGCTCCAAGTGTGAAAATAAAAGAATTATGAGCAGTGAGATTCCTCATCCTCTCCTGAGTATGAAAAAGCATTAGCAACACAGTTTGCACAGGGTTTCAGGGATACTTTGCTCAAGTACCGTGTATTTAAATCCTGTCAGGTTTTTACCTCCTCCTGTACATTTGCTCGGTGCAGGCAAGAGATGTAAATGTAACATGGAGGAAGCTTACTGTGTATGTCTGTGCATTCATTAGGTTCACAAGTTTGAGGCCCCAGCACAGCGGTACTGGAAAGCTGTATTACACTGAAGAGCATTTTCTGGTTAGAAAGTATTTCTGCTCTGCTGCTTATTAGCAATGAGGTTAGAAAAGTGACTGACGTTGGCTTATAAATGAATGAGTCATTACCAGAAGAGAAAAAAAACCTGAAGATGCGACAGTTAGTACGGGGTTATACATTCCCCAGCTTCAGACTCCTCAATGATGTGACTCCAGTCCCCAGTTTCTATCTTCTCAAGCCATTTACTACACTGATGCTTCAAATTAGCCTAAGCTTATGTAAAGGCACCTTATTCTCAGGTAGGGGCTCAGTAGCTACCTCCTTCTCCAGGTCATGCTGGGGAAAAGGAGTAACTCTCAAGCAGCTGAGAGTGGTTATCTTGCTTGAAAAACACTAATATTGTGGCCTGACTTAAGCTGAGTTATAGGCACAGCTGTTACCTGTTTAAGAAGGAAGGTCAAGGAAATGTCCTTTACCTTTTAGGCTAGATCATATAAGAGTCATTCTATGGCACTTTACAAGGAAAAAAGACGTGTGTATCTATCAATTTGTAAACACATAGATACATATACATATATACACACACACATACACACTGTAAGAGATTCACAGTTCTAAGAGGAAGAGGTAAAAAGGAAGTGGCTCTAGGAACTGAGGGGGGAAGGGCAGAGGAGGAATTCTCTTACAGGCCATGGTTACCTGGAAGTTGCTGTTTCCCATATAAGGAAAGTTGTGGGAGGAAAGAAGATGAAGTTTCACCTTTCTTACTTCTTGGAGACTTCAAGGCCAGAGATAACCAATTTCCAAACAGGACAGCATCCCTCTCCTGCGATGGGCTGGAAAGTAATATGTGAGTCCCTGAGTGGCAGCTTGACCTTTGTTTTTTGCTTACTGAAGGACAAAAGTAATTGCAGACATTGTTCTACCTGCACAGACACGAGTCATTCTGTTTTACCTTTATTTTTTTGTTCTACCTTTATTTTGCCTTTGTGACTGCATGGGACCAGTACTTGGGTGAATATCCAGGTTCTGTCTCTGCTGCTGCTGGCTTGCATTAGCTAGAGAATAGTAGACTTCTACGCACTACCAAATCTAGTGTTTGTCTCTAAAGGCTTCTGCTCAGGGAGAGAGGTGGGCTGGATGAGGGGGAATTGACCTGAATCTAACTTAAGTGACTCTGAATTGAAAATTCTGCAGCTCAAAGAGTTGGGTTAACTCCTTGTCTTTATTTTGCTTTTTGTCAACCACTGCCATTTGTAGCTGATTTGAAGCAGAAGTTCTCAAAAGGACGTGTAATACCCCAGGCCTGATAAGACATGGAAAGTGCCATAAGTTTTATAGTCTCATCACTGAACTTCTATCTTTGTGGGAGGCTTGGGGTAGTTTTCAGATGACTAGTGACTTGCACAGCTTCTGAGTACAGGAAGGTCATTAGCTGAAGCCTTTAGAGGACAAGGAGAATTGTGTGTTGTAGCAGCTGATGCTGGTGCTCACGTAGAGGCAGACAAGAAGTTAGCAATGTTTCAGTAAACTTGACATCAGGAGGAGCTGTACTGCACTGAGTTGTTTTAAGTGCACACAGAATGGTTGGATGGCTTGTGGTAATACTGCTGAGCAACACCGTGTTTTCTGCCTGTACTCTCCAGTCTAGATGTAGCTGTCTGTACCATTTACCTTGAGCTGTTCTCCTGGAATGCTGTGCTTGCTGAAGCAGGGCTGTGCTTGCAGCACCTCGTGCACAAAGATTTTTGTGGCTGAGGCCCTTAAACAAAAGGGTAGGAGGGTATAACAGTACATATGACAATGAGGGGTAGCACGCGTGTTAATGTGACAGCTGGCATACAGAAGGAAAGCTGATGGCCTTTTTTGGATTCACCAGGGTAAGAATTTGTGTTTCCAATAGTTCCTTCCATGCAGAGCTTTGCACTCAACGTCTGGGAGGGGGATGGCGGGGTGGAAGGAGCATCTGATGAGTTAAGAAAAGTCTCAATATATTTAGTCTTAGAGTGTTTTACTTGCCAGTGGGAGACTGCAAACAGAGAATAGAAATCTAAGAGGAAAACGGAGTATTTCTTCGATGCTCACAAAAGTATAAAGAGGGGCAGATGAAATCTAAAATGTAAGCAGGTTCAGCTGAGGCTAGATGAATTTGCTGGCTACTGTGCTAAAAAAGTTAATGATGAAATATTGCCAGTTGATTTCAGTAGGTAAAAGGAAGTAATGGTGAAGGCCTGTATCAGAAATAAAAGCTTATCTAAGTGATCTCATCCCCACAGCTGTCAAAAATACAGCTCATGTCGTTGTTAGCCTGTTAAATTAGTGGACTGGATTCTGAAGGGCTGCATGAGCACAGGCAAGAGCAGGAGGTAGTCATATTGCTGTTTCTGGACATGCTTTTCTGGAGGCTCATTTGATAACCTGTCTCCTCTTGGCAGGTGCATGAGGGAGCAGGGAAGAGAATGGCAGTATGGGCTGGATTTCACTTAGCAATGCCAGTATGGGTGCAGGGATGTGGTGGCTCCAAATGTATTCCTTTGTAAGGAGGTTAAGGTACAGCTTGGTGTGTAAGATACATAATGAGCAACAGAAAGAAAGGCATGTTAACTGTGTTGGAAGATAACATTCTGTCCTTTGAATGGATTTTTGTTATTGTCGCTGATGTTACTTTCAGCAAAAAAAATTATGTTGAAATTATTCTTTTTTCTCCATTGTTTAGTTCTTGTTCTCAGCTTTGTTATGGCCACAAAGAGAGGATAAAAATGGATTGGCACAAAGTTGGCTTTCCTGTATCATTTAGAGTTGTTTTCAGCCCTTAGCACTTTGGTAGGGTCTGTTCTTCATTTTGAAAATAGCAATAAAAGAGCAGAGAACATAAGAAAACACAATTCTATCTTTTTTTTTTTTTTCTAATGAAATTGCCAGTGCTAGCCTGAACTCTGCCTCTGATCTGTATGAAGTCTCTGAACTGTGCCGTTGGAAGAAAGCAGATCCAAAAGGAGAGATAAAATATCCATGTGGCTGGCTACTTTAGAAGGTAGTAAAAAGCTCCCGACATCTTGCTTGCTTTTAATCTGTATGTTTATGTCTACATAAATCTTTTGGGAATAAACTTTAAACATTTACATTGGATTTAGAGAATTGCCTTCCAGCATCAGTACCTACGATCCAGCAAGAGTAACTAAGATTATGTGAATGGCCCTCTTGGCTTTCAGAGGCATGGGTAATGTTAAAGAATGTGTTGAATTGCTGCTTAAATGGGAAATGGTAGTGATGAGCATAAAGTGTTGTGGCAGATCTGCTCTTTGTGTGTGGTTGTTGGCAGTATTGGGCATGCACAGGGAGATAGCTCATGTCTTGGGAAAAGGATCTGTCCGCAGTGTGTGGCAGCTGAGCATCCAGACACAGTTGACAGCCCCCACCCTGTGCCACTTTGGTGGGGAGCTGCTGTTGAGTGGACCTTGAACAAGTCCAAACCTTCAGCCCCCTCATCAGAGAGGTAAAGAATTGCCAGCTGCTTTTCTAGAAGTGCAGCAGTGTCTGCCCCACGTAAGTTGTCAGGATCTCACCTTGATGCACATCTCAGGCTCTGAAGGGCAGCCGAAGCAGGAGAGAGAAAAAGCAGCAGCAAAGCAGGATATGAGAGATTGGTTCATATGAAAACAGAGGATGGCAAAGGTCAGAGTTGCTCTAGACGGCTGGCACAGCCAAACAGACCACTCCTTGCAGCCCAGTCCTGTGGTTTGGTCTTACATGGGATTTGAAGAGGCTCATTGCCAGTTCAAGGTGTGTGCTTTTGAGCAGCTGTGGAGCTCTAGCTCCTAGACACACTCACAGCTTTTACCTTAGCCTGGGGCTACAGCATCTGATTACTGCCCGCAAAACGACATTTGAAGTTGCGTAAGAGTCCTGTGTGCAGGATGTAACTCTCGTCACTGCTTTTGTAAGGGGGCTGTCACAGCAGCCCAGTGACAGGGCGGAAAGAAGCGCACGGTGCTTGGTTGTTGGCAGAAAATGTCCCTGACTTGCAGATCAAATTGCATGGCAAGTGAGGGCTGGGCTGAGTGGGGATGGTTGCAAACTTTGAGGTTTTTAGAGCCACTAGTATGCTCAAGTATCTTGTGAAACGGCCACTTCCGTTATATTTCCTCCCTTTTGAGAGATCCACATTGCTGGGTTTTTCCTTCCCCACCAGGAAGGGTGCATTTGCTTGATCCTGCCTTGCCTTGCCCGGCGTTTTGGAGCTGTTCCATGCTGTAGTATTTGCAGCTGTGGTGGTGTTGGTCGGCAGCGTGGCCAGGCACTGGGGTACGTTTCTGCACAACGCCTTGAAAAGTTTGCCATGCTCTGACTGTGCATGCCCAGGTGCCTCGCAGCGAGCCAGGGCTCCTGCACGCCCACGTGGTGGCCGGAGAGCTGGCAAGTGGCTGGCACTGGCAGCAGCCCCCGTGGCTGCCAGAGCGGAGCAGGAACCCTGGTAGCAAGGGCAGGAGGCTGCTGTGGCTACAGCCTGAGTTTGCTTGGCTTGAAGCTGGCACTAGATTTTCCAACGAGGCCTTGACTGACCAGGAGCTTAAAGGCTTTCTTATCTGTGGAGAATGACACAGGCTGGTGGCAGCCCGTAATTAATAAAGATACTAACCCTCCTTATGCAACCAGGGGATGTCTGACAGCGTTACTAGGTAGTTGCTCAACAACAAGGCGTGTTACAACTAACCAGCTGGGACCAATTATGAGAGCCGCACTAATGCTAGCGAGCACTTGCCTGTTCACATTGTTGGGCTGAAGTTGAAGAGATGAATGACTGCTGTGCTGCCGGCGGGCAGGCTCGTGGTCGGGCAGTGCGCGGTGCGCAGCCGAAGCACAGCCAGCAAGCACACCGAGCACGGGGTGTCCCTGCTCTGGCATGTGTTTGCTGGGCGGGGATGAGCCTCGGTGCGCAGCATCGGCTCTATCTCTAGCCTGTGCTCCCAGATGCAGGGTGAGGAGGCACCCCCAGGGCTGCTGCACCATCTCGCTCCCCATCCGCAGCTTTCCCCACCCCCCTGCTGCTGCGGCAGCACCGATGTATGCCCAGTACCTCCTCAGCTGCTTGCTACGGGTAGGAAAAGGGGAGGGGGGCGAGGGGGGCCTCCTACTTAAGGCTGCCTCATGAATTTTTAGTCACTACATGAAGATTTCAAGAGTGTGCAAATAAAACATAAAATGAAGCGAAAGACTAAGTGGCATTGCACAAAAGGAGGAAAAAAACCCCCAAAACACTGAATCATTGTCCAAAAGGTGCAGCCATTAGAGAATAATAATAGTTTTTGTGTGCAGTGCAGCTGGGGCCACAGTTGCAGAAGGAAGGTCCTCGGTGACCTGCGTGATGGCTCTGTTTGTTTAATGTGCTAAAACAAAGAACTGAAAAGCAGACAGAGTCCTCGCGGATAGTCGCCGGGCTTCTCTCTCAGTTCCTGTGTCTGTGCCCTCTTTCGCTGTGTGCGTGTCTTCATGCTCCAAATGCAACTAATCACAGCTCCGTGCTCTTGGATGCCTTCCGTTGTGCATCCCTTGTCACTGCGCCCAGGCACTCCCTGGTTGTTGACTCGCTATTTTTGCAATTTAGAAACTACAGCAAATAATAAGAAGTCAAATGGTTACGATTTTATTGTCTGTTTTTGTAATTCTCTGTCCTTCAGAACAAGCTCAGCGTAATGACATTATTCCCACCCCTCCATCCTGACCTCAGTCTTTTTCTATCCATTTAGCAAATGCTGCAGCTTGCTCTGTTTTTAATGGGTGGGAATCAATGTGGCTTTTTAAAATTGGATTCTCTCTGCCTGCACAAACAAAATCAATGGTGTTATTGAGCATGTGCAGGTCTGTGTGAACGGGAGCAAGCCAGCAAGGTCTGCCACCTCAGCGAGGCTGGGGCAAAGCCTGTAGCTCACACGGGGAGGATCCCTCTTTATTTCTCTGTCATTTTGGTAAAGGCTGACAAGCATCGTGGTACTGTTTAGAAAGTAAAGCCTAGGGTGTACTTTTCACCGGGTTAATAAGAGTTTTGAAGTGGTCAGTGTGAGGCTGCTAAAATGGGCTAAAACCAGACCAGTTTGAGTGCCCGTAGAAGGTTTGAAGATCCCAGTAAAATGAGGTTTAATCCAAAGCGTGCTTTATTTCAGTACGACTTTACAATTGGTTTTGCCACATCTTTTGGGATTCTCCAACTGTAGCCTGATTGGACCTTCGCTCTCAGAAGTGAGTTTCAGGCCAAGTGGGGTTTTCCTTCCTTCAGGCTAAGCATTTCTATACAAACAAACGGGATGGGAAATTTATGTATCTGTGTCTGTCTTTTGTGGCAGATTGAGTGTACTAATATTGAGCTTTTGTGGAAAAGTTGACTGGCAGGATTGATCATGGCCTTGGGAGATGAAGGGAAGGGCAGATTCCAGATGGATGGTATTGTTTTAGGTTTGTTTTATTTGATACTTCTTCAGGGATGATCTTCAGATTTAACACAATCAGGATTTTATTGGGTGGTGTGGAAGGAATGGGTTCTTTCCACATGTTCTTATGGAGACTGAAGTGTCATCCATAAGTTCGAGGCTGTGCTAGATGATTTGTGGGACTGTAGGAACTGGTAATGTGGAGGATATTTTGAATTAAAACTTAGCTGTGGAAGGGGCATCACAATCCATGCCACCAGTGTTGTCCTGACTGTGCAGAGCACCCCAAAACAGCATGTATATTTGTCTTCCAGGGGATAGAGTGATACTGCTGACTCTGTGAGATGGAACACAGCAGTCTTGCAGCTGCAGCCAGTTCCAAACACCACTGACACGAGTCGGGTTCAAACCAACGACTTTAGTTGTATGTGAAAGACTCCAGAACCTTTTATCAACCTGCAGGGCCGTTCAGTCATCTCACATAAATGCACATGCCAATGCTTGTTTTGAACGCGGCTTTGTTGGGAGCACAGCGAGCTCAGTGTTTTGAGTGAGAGCAGAAATTTCTGGCTGTGTGACAGAATGGGTTTTCTAATGCTCCTGGCAGCTGAGGAGCTCTGGGTCCTGAACAGGAAGGGGTGGCGAGAAGGGACCTTCTCCTACTGACTGCACCACCAAAAATATTTGTTCAGTGCTCTGTGTTGTCAAGATGAAATAAGAGTTCATTTTAAAATGCTGGAGTAGTGATGAGTTGAAAGGAAGACTTGTGTTTCTAATGTCTTCATATCTCCACAAACGGGAGGAAAACTTAAGCTGGTGTTTGGTTCCTGACAGCGACTTCTGCTGTGGTGACAGCCCTGGGATTTGTCCAGTGAAATCCTCTGACTTTGCTTTTCCTTACCCAGGTCTAATTTCTTGATTGTTTTTTTATTTTAAGTACTGTAAATCCCTGTCACACCTGGATTTCACTTGTAAATGGCAGGGGGGACGGGACACACACGTTTCTAACACAACAAGGGAATTAATCTTCTCCTTCTGTTCGAGTGAGGATTTCTTTATGGCTATTCTTTAATTGTGTGATTGTGAGAGGCCTGGACAAATGAGACAGTTTAAGTATCCTGCACTCAGTATAGCTCATCCACGCATACATTATGAAGTACACAGAGTAGCTATAAATGATGCACGACTCGTTTCTTAGTGCAGGGCTTGGTGCATGTGTGTATGGACTGGGGAACCCCTTTCTCACTGTGCAAGTACAGTTCTATCTGCGCAAGAAACTTGGTGATCATTAAATATCGTTTAAAAGAAGCTAAAAATGTGTCTTTGTTGGCTTATTTTCTTTCCACAGACAACAAAGGTCCTACTTTATTATTTTCAAATGTTGGCTGCAGTGGGGTTTTCTGCAACTTGCAAATCAGTGCAAGAAGCTTCCCTTGGCTGAAATGTGTTCAGCAAAGGGTCCAGTCATATAGCAGTTTGTTAACCACCTGATTTCCACATGTAATGTTATTTTAAATCAATACAGTGGGGGTTTTTCATATGTGCTGGTGTGCTGATTAACTCTGCAAAAAACTCAGCATATTCTAGAATGTGCCAGGATGTGCATTTTCCTCTTCCTTTGTGAAGTCCCTAGGACAGATAGGTCATTTCTATTGTGGAGAGGCTTCTGTTAACTATGAGGGCAAAAAGCTCCTTGAGCTGCTTCTTTCCAGTGACATCAGGGTGCTCTGCTGGGAGGGCTGGACAATGTTTAGACCCGGGCAGAGACTTCCAAATGTCCAGGCAGGAGTTCTGCTCCTTCCCAGGGACACCTGCTGTCCCAGGTTCCCTGTGTGCTAGTACAGGAATGAGTGAAATATGTTGGTCAGTCTGTCTGTAGGGGGAAAAATAACAACAGATTCTTCTGTATTTTGGGTTGGGATTTATTGGGATGGAGCCTTTATGCTTAGAAACTTAATTAAAATGAAAAGCTAAGCTTTTTCAATGAATCCATAGCTGAGAATTAAAAAAAAAAAAAAAAAGTATTGACTGAAAGAGCCATCAAATAATAGTAATAATAGTGTTTGGTCTTCTCCTTGTTTTGATGTGAATAAGTGATCTCATATAAGGCTAATCAGAATGTGATTTTCCTCCAAAACTTTACTTCTTCAAATTTTTTATGAAAGAGAAACCCCACAACAACCCTACCTTTTTCTTCCATTCTGACTGAAAATCTGCCACTATGAATGAAATTAAGTAAATGAAATTTCGGGTTTGGCTTTATTGTAACATTTTTGGTGGTTGAAAAACTAATCCAGTTTTACTTTATCGAGAGGACAACTTTTACCTTTTTTTTCTTTTTTTTTTTTTTACAAAGCAACCAAACTCTTATCCTCTTACTACCCTCCAGACTGTATGCTTAAGCATTCTTCAACATTATTTTTTTTTTTTTTACAAAGCAACCAAACTCTTATCCTCTTACTACCCTCCAGACTGTATGCTTAAGCATTCTTCAACATTATTTTTTTTTTTAATTTTAATTTTGGGTTTTTTTGCAGTGGAGTAAAAATAATAAGCTGCAGTCTGAAATAGAATTGTTGCTCTTCAACTTTTCAAAGCAGTAAGGGAAAACAGATCATACAGCAAGCTTTAAAAATCAGCCAGTGTGTGGGATATGCTACACTGAACCTCTTTTGAGAAAAGAACTGGATTGCAGCCTTTAGGAACTGTGTTTACTGTAAGAGAAACTGAATTTAGACCAAGCAAAGGATGTGGGAAGCACCAGCTTGGTACTGCTGTGATGGCTGCAAAGAAAAAAATTAGGAAAAGAAAAAAAAAGGCACAGCCAAAACAGGGATTTTCCACCGTGTGGAGAAATTATTGGAAATGTCTGAAAACCATTTGTTCTGGGAAAGTGCACCTCATAGTCATTTCTGCTCTCCAGCAATCCAGCAAAGGGTTAAAAGTTTGAGCGAGAATTGATTGGGGAGAAGACTCTGCCACAATGCTAAAGACTCATTTATTGGGAGAGCGTTATGCTGCTTACTGTAATTGCAAGAAATTAAAAGAAAGCAAATTAGCTGGGAGCTTTTCAGAAGTCTTCCTCCTTTTGCTGACGTTAATGAGATTTTCCCCGTTCCAAAGCAGCATTAATAACTTCTGCTGCGTGGCTGCTGTGAAGCCCGTCGCTTACAAAATGGAACAAACCCGGTGTGACAGCGAGGTGGGCAGCAGGGAGGGCCAAGGGGGCGAGCACAGGGGGCCGAATCCTTTGGATAGGTTACGGATCTTGCAAATGGGGTAGCTCCAGGCCGAAGCTGTGCCGATGGGATGGGCATTGTGTGTGGATTGCCTGCTGCTTCGGGGAAGCGCGGCTCTCCCCAGTTTATATCGTCCGCTGGCTTTCCTTGGGATGATTTCGGCGAGTGGAAAGTTTACGTAGTAAAGGGGGAAATGTCACAGGCTGTTCTGACGGCTGTATTTATAGCCAAGGCATTTCCAGGAAGGTGAATTTCCTAAACTGGGGTGGAGGTCGGGGCAGAAGGGAAGGGCCTGATCAGGATCAGCTTCCGTAACAGGAATTCCTATCTGAAGCAAGGATCTGCTGCTTTCCAAGAAACTGGGCTTTTCCACAGCTACCAGAAGGGATGCTTCAGAGGCAGGGAAGGAGAAGAGTGAAATTATCCGCATTTGGAGGCCCCTCTGTGGGGAAAAGCTGAGTTGCAAGCGAGTTGCATTGCAGGGAAGGGCTTTCAGCAGAGCAGGAGCCCTTTCTGCTCCTCCATCTGCCCCAGGAGAAAGGTGGCAAACAGAGCTATGCTGAATGAGGTCCCTTTGGAAGTGAGGCACAGAGGAGTTGGGATCCTAAAGTACTTTTGGGATGAGAGGAGTGGATGGAAGCAGTGAGGATGTAGCTCTGGCTCTCTTTGAGTGCAGTCCTTTCCTGTAAAGGGATGGAAAAATACCTTTGTTTTTCTGAAAGCTCACGGATGCAAATGTTTGTTTACGGTGGGCATCTCTGTAGCTATGTACACACAGACCCAATGTATACACACACGAGTGTATGTTGAGTGGGAGTAATATTTTGTAATTTCTAAGGCACTCCTGCATGAAGAGACGTGGGTGCCTAAGAAAACATAGCTGAAAGCAAAATCAACATGACCTAGTAAACAACAGCTATCTAGCACATGTGTGCCTACTGCAAAGCAGATCCTGCCTTCCTCTGTGGAAGCATATCCTGTGTGGGCTCCACGTGCTTTCTCAGGCAGCGAGAGAAGCCAGCGTCATTTGGACTGACAACTCTGTAAGATTTTACTGAACTTTGATGATTTTTCTGCAAATTTTCTTTTGCATTATTTTACATTTAATACCCCACTGTCGGAGTAGAACAAGCTGACACCCAACAGCTACAGCGCCTGCTTTGTGGGAAGTGGTACCTGCTTGTGCAGTGAAAGTGGAACTGGTTTTTGGCTGTTGCTGCTTGGCACAGGCACCTTTCTGGTGCTGCCCTGTGGGTGACAGCACAATTTGCAAGTTATTAAAAGTTGAGGAGGACTCAGAACATCTTATTCCAAAAGTTTCTAAGTATTTCATGCCTGTCATCTAAAGCAGTAGTGCTTCAAAACAGCAGGAGAAAAAAAAAATACGCATTGCATATTTATAATACGTGATTGTTGACATTTATCTCTGCTCTGAAGAAGGGACTGGATAACTCGTTTGTGGCAGGCAAGCTAAATGTCATAGCCAGGATAGCCTGTTACAGATGTATATTAACCCTTTCAATTAATTTTCTTAATCCTTTCATGGGCTTCATGAAGGACCATGTGATAAATCAGGCCTGTGCTTTTGTCCTCCCGTGTAAAGGGATGCACAATAAAATTCACACTGTTCTGGGTACAGGCACAGAGATTTGAAACATAGAGTGACTCCCGATGGGTGATGGCAGGGAAGAAGGAACGTGGCTCTGTGTGCCTTAGCAATCAGTGAGGCCAGGTGGGAGATGGTTTGGAGAGGAAATCCTGTGTCAAGGGCCCGACACCCATGGCTGGGACATTCTGAGGGGTGGCTGATTTGGAGTAGGTCTTGTTCAGTGTGTGAATGCTCATTTGTGCACTTTGAGACCATTTTGCAGTGGGAGCAACTGAGAGGTTTGCCTTTAAAGTGTCCAACTGAAACATTGGTGTAGATGCATTCTACTGTTAGTTTGTTAGTTTCAAGTCTTATAATCTGCTTTTTTTGCTCTTTTCTTTGTGTGTTTTTTTTTTTTTTTCCAAGTAGGACATTCTACCTACCTGAATCTGGTTTTTAACTTTAAAAAACAGCGAAGTATTTCTAGATCTCAGTGTTACTGCAAAAAGGAGTTTGAAAACAAGCTAGAAATAAAAAACTGAGTATGTTCCTAAAAAAAAAATGCTATAATCTCATGATTTTGGTGATTAGCAAGTGACTTTTTAGGTTATCCTTTCCTGGGAGAAAACCTGCAGGAACAGCCTGGGTGGGACAAGAATACCTCTCTGACTCTCCATGATATGGAAGTTAGAGGAACTGCTTCTCTCTTTATTTAAATCCATGTATCTCCAGTGCAACAGCTGTGCAGTTATTTGTGGTTCAGGTTCACTGAAATGACAGCTCTTGGAAAATCTGCTTTCAGACTTTTCCTGAGTTCTGAAAAGGAGCTGCTGAGAAAGTCCAGGGTATGGTTTTTTTGGTTGGTTGGTTGATTGATTGGCTGGTTGGGTTTTGGGAGGTTTTTCTGCTTTTCTAAGTTTTACAGATCAATCTCCTTTTGCATGGGGGATGTCCTAGGGCCAGTGGTTTTTTCTACCCCTTTTGCTTTGTGCAGGCCCTGGGGCATCCCCCGTAAAAAGGGCTTTGGGGTGGGTGATGTTATTTGCCAGCCCTGGCCCAGGTGAATGGGAAGCTGCCCAGGTGGGCATCCTTCCTCAGTGCACAGCTGCCCAGAGCCTTTCAGATTCTTGAAATCCTCAGCATCCATTGGGTGAAGAAAGTGGGAAGAACCAGGGGAGAAGGTGATAACCCCTGTGCCAGGAATCCCTCGTGGTGGGGTAGCCAAGTGCAAGACAAAACCCTGGAGCAGGGGTGAAGGGCAAGGTCGTGCCTGTACTGTCCTTTTCCTCAAACGTCCTTGTTTGCAAATGCCAGGTGCCAAACCCTCCACTGCCTCCCTGCACGTTCACCCTGTACTTGCTGCTTCTCTCAGAAAGGGGCCTGTAGTAAGAAGGAGTTGAAGAGACCAAGGCAATGAAACACAGAAACCACAGGCACCCAGGAGGGGCAAAACCACCCCGCAGTCACAAACCAGTTGGGAAGGAGGGATTTGGATGAACATGGTGTTATTTCATCTGTGCACGGGCCATACCAGGCAGCACATGGCTTAAAACCCAGAAGAGAAAAACAGAACGGGCTGCAGTGGCTTTGAGGGGTGTCACCGTGGTGTGGAGAGCTGCATCCAGCCACTGAACTCCTCCACAGGGAGAGACAGGCTGGATTACTGTGACCTGGGTCATGAAGAGATTGCCAGTGGCTTACTAAACACATAAAAATCTCACTAGGGATTCTTGCTTCTCCTTCCTCCCTGCTACTTTGAAAGTGGGGATTTAATGTGTAAGATTTGGGGGTTTGTACCTTCCTTAAACAATACAGTAAACCAGAAGTCCAAAATGCTTTCTATAATAGCAGGTCACCACCTGTCTGCTGAGATAACTTCTGGAAAACTGTATGTTATGGCCAGGGTTTCTTTTTAAATATCTCCACATATAATTTTTAAAAGGTGCTGGTAATTCAGACTCAAAAGGCATCCCAATTTCTAACTGCCTGGCTAGTTCTCTGACTCAAGAATCTAAATGCATAATATGAAGTTAAAACATTTTGTATATGTATTAAATACTTTAAATATTCTGAGAAATTTTTTTTTTCAGATGAAACATTTCATTTGAGGACTAACTTGATTTTTTTTTTTTTTTTGGCCTATATGTGAGGGCAAGTAATTAATAATTTGTATTCTCCAAATAATTTCTTGGGTATTGTAGTGACATAAACTACAAAGCAATACAAGCTTTAACATTAAACTTCAGGAAGAGCACAAGTAGGGAATGGATGTTTGCTGAATGAACTGTATTTTGAAAATTCCCAGAGCACTTTAGAGATAATGCTGAAAAGTTAAACGTCAGAAAAGGGCATGTTTGCACCCAAGGGGAAGGTAGTTCCCTTTGACTTGTATCCCCATTAGCTTTGTTGAAGGCAGTGTGACTGTGGGAAGTGTAAATCCACACTGGATTTGGATTAGGCATTTTCTGGGTTCAAGGCAAGGCTTTCCAGATCTGCAGTCCCTATTAATTTATTCCATTAATAGTGGAATACAGGTGAGGGTTCATGCTGCTCTTGTCGGTGCAGTCACTGTCTGCCAGGCTGAATGTTAGCCACTCCTTATTCTTGTGTCTTTGGGGTTTTTTTCCCCTTTAATTCACATTTCTGACTCAAGAAGGGGAATGCTTAAGAGTGCAGCCCATCACGGCTGGAGCAGCTGCCCACATAGCTGGGGTGTGAGTCTGCTTGGTTTCACTGGTTTTCATCTGCTTTTCCTGTGGGCATTTCGTTCTGGGATGAGCACCCAGCCTTCGTGGCACCTTGCTCAGCTCCATCCATCAGATTGTGATCAGTGGGGCTCAGGAGGGAAGGCTGG
This sequence comes from Picathartes gymnocephalus, assembly GCA_013390045.1. Taxonomy (NCBI): domain Eukaryota; kingdom Metazoa; phylum Chordata; class Aves; order Passeriformes; family Picathartidae; genus Picathartes; species Picathartes gymnocephalus. The sequence goes on along the minus strand of WEKY01027036.1, from coordinate 83,660 downwards.
GGCTGAGGCAGACATGGACTGCAGAGTGAGCAGGCTGTTCCCCGTTGGTTTATCTGCTCCCATCCCATGCCACAGCAGTGACAGTGAGTGCCTTCTGTTCCTCTACCGGCATCTCCACCAAGTCACCAGGGGTACTGGGGAAGAGTGGAGATACCAATCCTGGAACAAGAGGGTCCTGAGTGGCTGCTGAGGTCAGAATTGGTATCAGTACTCGCAAGAAACTTGGAGAAAAAGAAACCGAGTGTAGGATGTGAGAGAAGCTCAGAGGCAGAGATAACCTGCAGGATTAGTTTTGTCAATTAGAGAGAAAAGGGAAGTAATACAGATGTTGCAAGTTTATTCAGAAGTTTTCAGTCTGGAAAGGGCCCTGCCTAAATCAGAAATAGCTTCCCTTTACGGAAGAGGCTTCCTTGCTCATTCTTTATGTATTTATATCTGACTTGGGCTGGCTCAATGGACAAAATGTTCTGTACTTATTTCCTCCTTTTTTTTTTTTTTTTTTTTTTTTTTT